>JAQHUG010000049.1:3414969-3588748 GCA_028555095.1 Dicrostonyx torquatus
CTGATCGCTAAGGAAGATGAACATGACCTTAAGTATTATTCTAATAGCTCTTGTTCACTTTTTGGAAATTTCATACATGTACACATTGTATTTTTATAATTACTATCTTCTATTTCCCCACTCCAGACTTACCCAAACTGCTCCTCCCCACACAACCCTCTCCCAACTTTATGTACTTGTTTTTTGTGTTTTAATATCCCACTGAGTCCTGTTAGTGCTGAGGTGGGCAGTATTGGACACTGACTTATCCTTTCCTACTAATATTAGCTATTTAATGAGGTCATACCGATATATATTTTTAATACATAAAACATTCATGAACATCTGACCCTTTACTGACTAAGGAGGGCTTCTGAATCTCTCTGTCCAATGCATATCTCATATCTCATTTCATGTATCTTCCTGTTGCTTTTCTTTCCGCTCTGTTCCCTTCCTTGTCTCCCATTTCTTATACCCAGGAAGGAACACCAGCATTACTTTAATTACCAGAATTAAAATTTATTCCATGATTTCAAAAGTTGTTCAAAGGATGGAAAGCATAGCCTTGCCATTTCTATGTTATTGTCTTTATGTGCTCTTCTTACAACAGAGACAACTCTGCCCAGACCTCTTGCTCAAAGTAGACCAATGCCAACAGCATTGGAGGGGCTGCCTCCAGTTCTCTTTTAAAAATGGAATATGATTTGGGTCTATGGAAGACCCTTCAGCTTTATATATTGATGTTGATTTGGGGAAGAATCATTTGAGTTACCACACAGTAGACAAAAAGGATCTATCTATTCCTAGCTTGCTGTAATTTTAGATGTCTATAATTCAGAGAAACAGGTTGTTTCAAAAAACCTTTGCACTTAACTGGAAATTTCTTTTTCTCTTGGTTTTCCTCTCCTTGGCCTTGCAATGAGATGCTGTTTGTGGGATGAAACCCAGCAAATCAGAATACAGGGAAGAATTACCAAATGTGTTGAAAGAAGGTTTTCCTGTTTGTAATTTGGTAATAATAGTTGAATATGTAACATCAACCATTGACAATCCATACATGTCTTTAGACCAATGAGCTGTCAGGAGTCCAGATGAGGCAGGAGATTAAAGACCTGGGCTAGGTCAAGGAGGAAGGAAAGTGAAGTCAAATTATGAATGGTTTAAAATGCTCACCCTTCTGAAACTGCTCCTACTTAACAGCAGATTGACCTTCTAAACACAAATCAGAGCCTCTCCCAGCTAAAGAGCAGACTGGACTGGAGGGTTCTGCTAAAGACGATAGTGTAGAACCAGGGGCCTCACACCAAGTCAACAATCATTGGATAGCCATTTCCCTGAGAAGCCTCTTTAAGTTGAAAAGTTTTGATCATCAAAGTTTCTGGCCTCAAAATCTTTGAAATAATTCAGAAATACTAATTAGCACCTTGCTGCTGCACTGCCCCTGGGGCCCTAGCTTAGGGATCATTTTGGAACCAGGCGGTTCTGACATGCTCAACTTCAGGTGACTGGCCAGAAACAGGTCCTCTGTCAGCATGCTTTCCCTCTCTAGTTCATGGCTTTAAATATGACAAGTTGACAAAAGAGTGAAGCAGGGGAACTCTGAACAATGGAAAGCTCATTAGGGTGAGGGCAGCAGTTGGGTAGGCCAGCACACACATGGTGTAGGCTCTGGAATAAACGCTGGAGAGCTGTCACTGCTGAGCAACAGTCAATGACATGCCTGGAACCAAGGTTCATTGGGTGGAAATTCTGAGAGTTAATGAGAACAGAACCTGAAAAATTGGATAGTGAAAAAAAAATAATTAAACAAAGTGGCCAAGAAGGTAAACAAACACCATCCTTTTCATATTCTAGAATCTTCTATGACCTCGTTGTAGGCTGAGTTTCCACCTCATCTCTCACTACTTCTCTTCATTCATTAAACTCTTTGTGAAATTCTTAAGGTGGTTTCTGCCTCAGCCTATTTGAAACTACTCGGCCAGGTATTTTGTCTTCCTAAATCTGCATTTATCTTTCAGTGTTCATCTTCAGTATCAACCCCTATGATAGCATTCTCCCAATATTACCTAAATTACCCAGTTTCATAACTCATGTAGGATTTTTAATTTTGCTGATTTCCATTTCGGATCTGGAATGTAAGTGCCATAAGGACAAAGAATTCTCCCTTTTCTTGGTCAGGAATGCCTTCAGAAGCCCCAAAGAATGCCTGGCATATAGTAACTGCCCAGTTAATGCTCCTAGCATGAAGAAGCAAGCATGTTTGCAGAAAGGAGAATCAGAATGAGCCATGAAGACAAAACTCTTTGGAACGCAGACTGTGATCTTTTCACAAAGAGTTCAGCAAAACCCAGCCTACTAACCAAGCAACGATGACAACAAAAGCCCAGCCAATTAAAGGAAGTGAAGTGTCAAGCTGAGATTAGCAGTAGTTGTTGACTTGAATAAAAGGTACTATTCTGTGTGACTTTAAGTTTCATTTAATAAAAGCCCACTCTGGACCTAGATCCTAGAAAACAAGTAAGCCATTGGTGAGGTTATGGAAGCAACTAATCTCTTGTCTTGGAAAACTGTCAATGCTATAAACAAACTCCCAAACCAGAATGATAAAATTCTGACCATGATGCTCCCATAGCAGACATTATTAATAGGTTACAAACTTTTCCCCCTCAGCCTCATTTCCATAAACCATCAGCCTCTTCAAGGTAAACCTCACTAAGGAAGGATATGTGAGGCATCCCATTTGCCAGCGCTGATCGAAAGGAAAATGGTAAAGGGAAAACTGGGCTATAGCGGATGAGTATCATAGAGGAATGACAGCTGACAGATGACTCTCTGAGATGCGCGTCCGTACCCGGAGCAGGCCTCTGCCTTGCTGGGGTCCTAAAGTACACCGCAGATGACTGCTGTTCGGGTTTGCTATATGCTCAGAGCAACTCAGCTAGCATCCAGGATGCACTCTGAATGCACCAAATGATGCTGCTTAACAAATAACCTGCAGGATCAGAGAGAGTCATTGTCCCCAACCTTCAAGCACGTCAATCCAGATTTATTTACCGGCTGCTGGATACCTATCTCCTCCCCTGCTGTGAGGTTTTAAGCCTGGATTTCTATTTCCAAAGCAGTTTTCCCTGGCAGAGATTTCTCAAAGACTAACTCTTCAAAGAGTGGTTTCTCTAGTAGCCGTTCTCTTCACTCGCCCACTGTTCATCCATCAAAGGGGCTATAGTTGGCATTACACATGGGGTTCACATAATTGAACAAAATCTCTCTTCATTCATTCACTTATGCTGCCAATATTTTTTGAGAATCTACCTCATGCCAGCTGGTTCTGTGCTTAGACTACAGCAATGAACAATGATGTTCAGTAATAAAGACAAGGAAGTCCTGTCCATGGAGAACACAAAGTAATAAAGGAAACTGACAATTAGCAAAGCAAAAAATAGATGCATCATCCCAGATTATGGCAGTGGCTGCCGTAGAAGAGGGAAAACTGGGATTTGATGCGAATGGGTTCAGGATGAGATGAACTCAGCACTGCTGAACCGGTTCTGTGGGGAAAGCCCTTGCTGTGCACATGTGAAGGACTGTGTGCCGATCCCCTGCACTTGTGTAAAGACCTGTAAACCCACACTGGTCAAGCAGACATGGGATCCTAAGAGACAAACTGGATAGATAGACTAGCTGAGTCACATGGTCTGAGTTCAAGAGAGAAAATAAAGAGGAGGGTGACCAAGGAGGGCACCCACAGTTAGCCTCTGGCCTCCACATGCGTGTGAACATATACACGCCCACCTGTGCATGCTTGCGTTCCCACACATATGAACTCACACCACACACACACACACACACACACACACACACACACACACGTACTCTACAAAGAAAGGAAGACACAATGAGCTATTAGGAAACACAAATGATATATAAAATGAAACAAAAAAACCATAAAAAACATACTTTGTTTTTTACGAGAACCAAGAAAAATGAGCACAAGTGTAAACAGCGTCTTGGGGTTTGACTTTTAGGAAGATGAGATGTATTGTAAGAGCTGGACTAGGAAACTGCTGGAGAGAGAGGGGCCAGTTTCAGAGGTGGGTGGTATTCAAAAGGAAGCGCTGGTGGCTGGCCAGGCACAGGATGTACCTCTGTAAGTCCCTCGCTCTGCTAAGGATTACAACAACCTCTCATTGCACAGCTGTCACCCTGTCTGGGAAGAAGCAACAGATGCCCGTTCTTGCTCCTGTTTATGTTGGCCTGTCTTCAGACTCTCTGGGGGAAACTGAGGTAGTTTCCTGGGTTTACTCATAGCTGAGCCCTGAAAAGTCAAAAGAAACAAGGGTGAAACTCCATCCCAAAGGACTCAGCATAAGTCCCCCAACATATGAGTTCCTGACCACATATTCGCATGAGATTTCCGTCGAGCATGGCTCAATAATTGCCTTTCTTTGGTGGAGTCCTTTAGGATACAGTTTTTTATTAACCTTTCTTGCTTTCACACCCATTCTCAAATCTGTTGCCTTGAATTCCCAAACTCCAATTAAGCATGCTTGGCTAATAACTTCACCATGAAAATATCTCAAACTATTAAAGTATTGAATAAAGTATTCTGTGCTTGACACTCCACAAGCCTCCTAGGATTTGAAAAACTTGAAATATGCAGAAGGAAATCAGACTAAATACGCACATATATTTTATTAAAAACATTTCTTGAAAAACAAGAAGACAAGGGGGGGCGGCGCGGGTGTGGAGAAGACCAAATTCAATTTTCATCCCTGGCACTTCAACTTCTCTATATAGGATCCTATTCTAAATAGGAAAAGTAAAATCAGCTTTGTTCCTGAACATATGCTTTTGACAGTTTTTTTTTCCATTGAAGTCTGTGAATTATTAATAAACTAATTTCTCTTTATAGTTCAGTCTTTGGAGATTTAAAGTGTTCACTCAAATGCACAGGGAAGGGAAGGGGGAAGGGAAGGAGCTCCATTCCAATCAGTCCGGTGCCCTCTGGAGATGCTGGTCTTGAAGTATCTCTGAGTCTTTGATATCAATCTTTTATTCGACTGGGAATTTCTGATCACATCTAGAAGCGCTAGTCCCTTAATACCACTTAATGCCCTATTTAAGTTGGGCCAGTTATGCCAACTGATTTCATGCCTTCGTTTTGCTCCCAAGGTATTTTATGTGTATGTATTTATAGGGCGTGGATACGTGCATATGTCTTCCCACCTACCTATATTTGATGATGTTTATTTCCCTCGGTGAGCTGTGCTGAAAGGCGGGACTTTTGATAACAGAGGATTGCCCGTCAATCAGCAGCTCTGGAAATAAAGCATGCTGGATCTCAGCACCATCAAGAGCTCTTCTTTCTTTCTCTTTAGAGTTTAGTGGAGACAGCTTTTGTCTCTATAAAGAAAAGAAGTTTGCAAAACCTATGCAATGGTAGAGAGGGTGAGTTCTGTATTAATTCACTCCCTGTACCCTGCACTGATGAATGGGTTAAAAGCTAAACCCATGTTCATGGGTGAGGGAGTGAGGGTTCCCATGTCAGCTGGATGTTTGGGTAATTGAGATGAAGTCACTTCCACCATCATTTTCCTGTTGCCTCCTATAGTTTCTGTGTATGAGAATTTCTACCCTTTCTTCTCTCTGGCTAGAGAGAAGTTGAGTTAATTGATTTGCTTGATGCCCTGAAAGAGGCTGAGCATGCTCTGGATTCAAATTGGGGGTGAAGTGTTTACCCTCTTATCTTTGATCTGTTTATTGATCCAAAAGGTTAAAAAAAAAAAAACCCAACAAGCATCAACCAAACCATGCTTCTCTATTTCTTAAGGGAAGTGTCTTTAACACTGAACCAGCCCCAGCCTTTATTTTCCCTCTACTTCCTCCCTTGAGGGCCAGCTGCATGAACAGGACACAATGATCAAGAGAGGAGAGTCACCAGGTGCCCTCGTTGAAAGGCTGCCTCGCAGGACCTGGGAAGAATTGAGATTGCACGCCATCGCAGCATCTTTCCCTACATGGCAGCTCACACAGGCAGCAAACTTGCCTCTCGCCAGAGGAGGCCTGGATTAGAACCACATAAGGGCAGCAGAGGGGGGAAGGGAAGGAAGCAGAAGAAAGGAAAGCTTCTCCTTTGTTATTTTTAAAGCCAGTTCTATTCTGGGAGTTGACTTTTCTTCTCTTTTTCCATTTGGCTCCCCGGGTTAAAGGGCTCACAGTAATGGAAACTGGAGGCCACCGATTTATTGCTCTTCCTCTGGACTTTCTGGGATGATTTGTTTGGTGGTGAGTTGAGCTTCCTCAGCCTTTCTCACCCAGGACCTTAACCTTGATCTCTCAAATATGCACTCTTCCTCTTGAGGACCTGGGAAAAACCAGTCAATCTCAGGCTTAAGGGGTCCTATGCATGAACACGATTGATCAACTCTTACACCTGGGACGTCGCTTAAGAAATCCAGAACACAAGTCACTAATTGTCAAAGAAAATGACTTCTGTGTGTTGTAAGCCTGATGATTTGTGTTAGCTGTCAACGTGACAGAATAAGAATGACCAGAAGACAAGTTCCCAGGTACACCTATGAAGATCAGCTAGACTAAGGCTCTTTCTGGGAATATATGTCATTATGTAAATTGATATGGAGAGAGCCATTTTGACAGTGGAAGTGATTGTGTTCTGGACAGGGAAGGAATCTAGTCAAATGCTAGCAAGATACTACTGTTCTCTGCTTTTTACTTGTTTTTACTGTGAATCCTTCCACAAGCTTCTGCTTCCTTGACTGCCCCACCACGATGAACTATATTTTCAACTGTGAGCCAGAATGAGCCCTTTCTCCCTTAAATTGCTTTGGTCAGAGCATTGTCTCAGAGTAAAATAAAAGAAACTAAGACAACGAGAGTTGCGGTGTTTCCAATAGCTGCATTTTCCCAGCCTCCTTTACACATCAGCCTCACATTTTACTCTTGCAAACAAGTTTGTCATGTTTCCTTAGAGAGGTGGATTTTTATTTCATTTGGATCTTATGGTTGGGTTTTTTTTTTTTGGGGGGAAGGAACAAGAACCTCTTTTAAGTCTTAAAAGATTGTCTTAAAATTTAAGACAGTGTAGCAAATGTTTGCAACAGAGAGGTCGAACCAGAAGTGGATTTGCAGGATTTGGAGGTTAGCAAGGGTGAGAGTTGAGGGACAGGCTCAAGATCCAGGCAGGAGTGGTCTCTGTACCTGGTGCTTGGCATCCTCTTCCCTGAGAAACCTCTGGTTTTGCTCTATCGTCCTCTAAAGCATGGGAGGAAGTCAACCACATTGTTGAGGGTAGACTTAGAAAATTAGCATACTGCCTGTTCCATCAAGTCCTCTCACATAGGTGTTCTTGGAATTTCTTTCTGTTTTAAATCCATTCACTCCTCTCCATGCCTCTGACCACTGTGCTCATCCAAGCTGCCATCAATCTGAGGAATTGCTTGAATTGCTTCTTCATCTATCTTCCTGACTCTTTCTTTGCTAACCAGATTGCTCTCCACCCTGTAGCTACAGTGACCTTCTCACAGTGTAGACCTCATCTTTCTGTTGAAGTCATCTTTCAGCTTCACCTGGCTGGATCTAAATTCAAGCTGAACTCCTTAACATAGCCTGTGAAAACCTTCCAGGTCCGACTGGTCCCATTGTATGCCTTCAGGCTGCTTCCTGCTTTCTGTTCCCCAGCCATGTAGTCCTTAAATCATGTTGCATTCTTTGTGTTCTCTTAAGCCATGAAGTCTTTGTAAGGGTTTTTTCTTCTGAAAAGTTCGCTGCCTCTTGTGCCTGCCTTATTCTTCTTGCCTTAGTTCTATAAGGAACATCTTTATTATCTGTTATCATAGCCTCTATCTCTGCACTAGAACACACGTTGTATTGGACTGCCACCATTTCTGTATTGAATAGTTTATTTGGCTATGGTCTGTGTCCCTTATAAACATTGCTCTACAAGGAGATTCTTGCAGACTTGTTCAGTACCATGTAGACAATACTGAGCATGGTCTGATACATGGAATATTTTGGATATTGTAGGACAGTCTTGAGTTTTAGGATGGGGATTATGGCAGATTTCCAATCCCTGCCTCTGTCCCTTTCCCGGAGGTCCTTCTGTCCTTCTCAAATTCTTCTCACTCTGCTTTTGACATAAATCAAAGGTACTATAATTTAATCCTGACTAAATCTTAGACACTGATTCTAGGGTTTAGAAAAAATGGCCAGAGAACCCATTTTTCTGAGCATGCCAACACTCCTCCCGCTGGCTCCTCTGAGTTTTTGTGGCACCAAGCTGAAGAACAGCCCATCCTACACAGCTATTGTCTTTAATCTTCCCTACAGCTGTACACTATTGCAGATACCTTAATATTAGAAAACTGAGAGTATTTTATCTACAGTGATGAACTTATCACTGATAAACTTAATTTAAAAAAAAAATAGTCTGCCATCCTGTATAATAAAACCAACCGGAGCTGAGCAGAAACTACCCCATAAGGAAGCATTCGTCTATAAAATTTGCTCCTATAGGTCAGAGTCTGCTTTACCCCTCAGTGCAGTGTTGAGGTTCTCACTGTACTCATCGGTAAGCTACCTACAGGCTTACTCTCCTCCCTCCTCATATTATCCCTAATAAACTCTAACGAGATGACCCAGGATGGGCAAACATCATTGTTTAAAAACTATTCAGGGCAACCTGGACATCAAGACATCTGGTTTAGACGATGACGCTCTGCTCCAGGCCAGCGATGACTGAGGCAGAGTCAGTGGTCTGTCCACTTGACACTGTTGACTCGGTGAAAGGCAGTACGAAGAGCAGCTGGAACCTGAGAGACAGTCTCCCTGTGAAGGCTGAGAAGCCTGCTGCATGCGTGCTCCTGTCGCTTCTCTGGGTACAGTGGGAGTGAAAACAGCGTGACAACCAAACGGCCCCGCTTGGAGCCTGTGCACACGATTCTTCATGGCCTGACTTCTCCTGGGAATTTCAGTAAATTCTCTGAGCTGGTGACCTTCCAACGGACACAATACAAAGGGTCATTATTTGCTTGATTCTCAGGCTTCAATGAAAAATATAAATAAATAAATAAAAAGGAAGTACAGCTGAAAGTTAAAAATAGGGTGTGTGAATTTAGTGTTACTTTCCCTGGGATCCTCAGTCCAGCGGTGAGAGAGAAAGAAGAGAAAATCGAGCCTGTATTGAATGAGCCTTCAGGAAGAACACTATTTGCTCACAAATATTTACCCTGAGAACTCCTCAGACTAATCCCTTATTAACAAGTGCCCTGCGATGTAGGTGGAATTCATGAGAGCATCTTTAAGGACACTACAGAGTTGTGCTCAAATAAATTCCTGGCTTAGAGACATTGTTTTTTTCACACTCTGCACATTCTTCCCAGTTGTTCTTTTCCTTGTTACTATTTAAGAAAGAAACAACAACTCAGAATCCGGGAAGAATATAAATCTATACGCATGGGAGCATGTGGCTGGGTTAGAACAGGACAACCCCTGTCACCCAATACCTCGGGTCCGTGGTAAGAGACAGCATACTGTCTAGCTTATAATAAAGAGTAGCCAGGACTGGGTGAACAGGAACTTCCGCCCCGCCTCAGAACCACTCGCTCAATCAAGGAATTATGTCACAGGTGGAGCTGTGTCTATGGGAAAGACAGCATCTGCTTCCACGCAAATGTCATCAGTAATAAAGAAAGATGGGGAAGCCATGCGATCCAGGCATTGGATAGTGTCCATATTTCAGTCGACAAAAAACGGTTAAGTTACCGTCTGTGATGGTGCACTCCTTGAAAACCTTTCCTTAGCTTCACCGGGGCTGGGAAAGAATCGGGTGGATCTGCAAAGACTTTAGAAAAATGACCGTTTCTGAAATCAGCTACAAACTCCATGTGCTACTTGGAAGCTCAGAAGCAAGAGGCTTGGGGGGGGGGGAGAGAATAAGTTTAAGCTCATAAAAACACTCCGAGGGCATACTGGTCATCAAACAGCTCTGAGCAACCTGTATTTGCAAATGAATCTGAAAACATGTGGATTCAATTTTCCTTGAAATGCCCAGAGGTTAAAAAATTGAGGGGGTGGGGGAATGCTTGGCAGAAAGAGTCTGGGCTTTGGCTCTGTGCGTACATTCTTTTTTTCTAAAAAAAAAAAAAATTAATTGATTGTTTTGCCAGAGAGAATATATTACCTGGACCCACGCCTCAATCAAATCTCTAACTTAATTACCAATGGCCTGTCTTCTTGGTGTGCCTGCTGGAGGGACAAGAGTTGAGCTTATTGGGAAGGAAAGCGAGATTTAGTCATTCCCAGGGTGGCCTGTGCATGGCCTATCTAGAATTTAAGTGCTATCCTGGGCTGAGAGTCCAGTAACACCATGGCAAGGGAACCATCTGCTGGCAGCGTTTCTTCCTCTCCATTGCTTCCCATCTGCCTCCACTCATCAAGCTTTACCCCTCTTTTCCTTCCGCCAACCCCCCTAAAATAAGACCTTTTTATGGCCAAATAAACACAGGCAAATATGGAATTGCTTTAGAGCAAATCCAAATTGCTTTAAAAAAATCAGGAAAATCGAGTGGGTGGGGGCTGCTACATCTGTGCAAAGGCAGGGATGGGTTTTAAAACAATGAGGCTAGCCGCACAGAGTCCCATTTACAAGATGATGTGTGTTGCCCGTAAGTGGCTGTTCTTGGTCTCTGAGGTAGCAAAGTTGTCACGTGGTTCTCTTGTTGCCATGGCAATAATCTGTAATTGTGCAGAAAATCCACAGAACTCTCAAGCAACTCCTTAGTGGATTGGGCTGAGAGCAAATCAAGCCTGTGGAAGCCTGGAATTGATGGGGCTATCAAAGTGCATTGCCCAAACTGGACCTCATTTTGCAGGCTTCCTTCCCATGGCCCTCACCTAATGATGGCAAATGCTCTCACTTGTATGCTTGTTTCTCGCTTTTGTCTTTATAACTGGGGACAGGTGTAAATCCCCGTGAGCAAAGGGAATGTTTCCATTTTTTTCTTAGACTCAAAAGTACTTGGTTGGGAATCTGGCATATGTGTCTGTGGGTGTGGAGCTGTACTTTCTTGGGCATTAATTTATTGATCCCAGAACAGCATTGGGAGCTGACATTGGACTTGTGTATATAGATGCAAAGCATTAGAGCCTCTGCAAGACCAGGTGAGTATTTTCCCCTGGCAAAGGCACCAAGTGCATGCAGGGCAGGGAAGAGGAACAGAGAGAATGTGTTGTTCCTGGAGTAGCTTGGCAATAGAGGGTATACCACATGTACAGCACAGCCCTCTGAGAGCATGCCAAGACTCGCCTTCCTTAAGGCCAGCTAATACAAACCATGCCCAAAATGCAGCTGGGAAATGAAGGGGAGGTGGCATTTCTCCCTCCTACTTTAGATGCTCTGTGACATGTAAGCATGTACCAGCAGTCAACCCCTAGTGTGGGGGGTGCATGAATGGGGCGGGGGTGGGCTGACAGCAGGAAGAAGAGCCAGACAAATCACTCTCATGGTCCAGAGTGCAGTGACAATCCCATGGGAATGCAGTTTCTCAGCAGATCCCATGAGAACATCTGGGGTAGAGATGCTCACGCCAGGCCCCAGATGCAGATTCATTAGTAAAAATGCCTCATTTCTTCCCATCTCTTTATTTATCTTCCCAATATACCACAAATATGGTTTTCTTTTCCTCTGCACATTTTTCTCCTGGGAGCAGGAAATTCTGCTGCTAGAAATGTCTGGAAAAGGAAAATGGAGAATATTCAGCCAGCTGTACATTGAGGTGCTTTCCCTAAGACACTATCTTATTTGGAGCCACATAATCACAGGTAATAGAAACTTGTGCTGCTTCTCTGAGCAGAGAGAAAGGTGGCATAGGAAAATGGAAGTCTTGGCTGTAGATTTGAGGAAATCTTGAGAACTAAGATGGGATTTATAGGAACTCAAAAACCAAAAGACTTAAATAGCAGAGACAAATAAATCCAACAGTTTGATTCTAGAATATTTGGCTTCAACTATTTTTGTTTGAACATTTTTTTCTCAAGACTCACAGTCTCAGGAAAAATGAATCCAAGTAGCTTACTTTGGGTCATGATTCTAGTTCTTTCTTGGCAAGGCTGAGGGTGTATAAGAGATGAGAGATTATAGCGCTTAGTGTCCATCAGAAATTCCACAGAGTAAGGGAGAGAGGATATCTTAAACATGAAGGTGCATATGAACAAGAAAGGGGATTGGATAAGAGATGACTATGGTGGGGGCAGGAAGAAGTGAGAATCCAAGAAGAATACTCCAACTTTGGAAGGGAAATCAAATAGTGGAAAAACCTATCGTTCAATCTTCTTTAGTATGTCCGAGCTGACATGTTAAAGGATACAGAGCATCAGGACAGAAAGCCAGCAAAGGACAGAGTCTAGACAACTTTTTGTGTGACATCCCCTTCCTTAAAAAAAATGTAGAGAAGAATCAACAGCCTTATTTGACACCAGCCAGGATAATGGAGAGGACGTCCTGCTAGTCAAAGCTCCTGGTTAATGTCCACTTCTCAGCATGTCTGATTACAGGCTGAAGTTGACCGATCGGCAAACTACTCAATTATAAGCCCATCTTCTCCCTGTGGTGCCACTAATTAAAATGGGAACTGTGCTGCAGCTCACACACTCCGTGAAGTTGTACCTTCCAATAGCTGAATTAGTCACAACAATTAGCCCTTGTCACGGCGGCTCAGCTCCCTTCTTCCTCCTCCCTAGCTCCACTCCTGTTTGGTGTGAATTCATCTCTGAGAAAGCCTTCCCCAGGGATTCTTGAGTCTCTTTCATTTCTTTTACTGTGAGAATGAAACACATGTGGCCTGTGCCTTGAAATACAACCCCAAAATGCACCTACGTGGAAATCTCAATTTTCTGGAATGTTCTGACCTCTTGTCCTGCTAAGTGTCATTTTCTTTCCCCCTGAAGATATACTCTGAGTGGTATTCCTATGTGAATTTAATTTTTAAGAGGAGGGAGGGAGGGAGGGAGGGAGAGACAGAGAGAGAGATAACAACATAGACCTAGAATCATTCTAGTCACAGGAGGTGTTCTTTAGACAGCTGGGACAAAGATAATCCTTTAATTTTTTTCTCTGCCTTAATAAACATAATGGGACATTCTGGTAATTTCATCTCTGTAACAAGATGAGGATGCTACATGCAGAAGAAGAGGAAAGATGTCCAGAAGCACCATGGCAACCAGATAGGAGAGCAGGGATTTGAGATGCAGCCACAGAGCACATCCTAACACTAGCTTGAAGGCCAAGGCCACAGTTTCCCGATCACAGAGAGGAGCTTTCATAAACTGCCCAAGGTCCAGTTCATGGCTCCATTAGTATTAGAATCAATATCCATGGCTGTAAGCAAGATGAAACTCCTGGCTTCCTTCCAGGAGGCTTGCCAATTAGCCACCAGTGGAAAGATGCCTGCCCACACTCTTCTTAATATCACCCTTTCCTTGGAAGGAGGAAACTCCAGATAGCTTTACCCTCTCAGACAAACTTTTCCATTCAGCATTTGAAGACTCCATTGTTGGTTCCCTCCATGAGGTATCTGCCTTGAAATACTTTCTTAGGATGTTTGTTGCCTACCTTAAATGTTTCTGTGAAAACCACTTTGCTTCCCCTGGCAGAATGGCTGACCATCTTCAGAATCACGACAAATTCAGTTTTACACATTGAGAATAGAATTTGGTTAAATGTTTCTTATAGTATGTAGTAACTTTGACTTTTTGATCAGTTTTACTTCAGTTTCAGGGTTTTAAAGTAATTACTTTAAAGTTATCACACAAAGTAATTAGATTCATTATGGCATATATACACATATTTTATATATCTATACGCCTATGCATGTTATATATGTGACATGTATCATGTTATATATTATATATGTGTATCTTTCTTAAGCTCAGATTGTGCTTATTTGTTTAGTTCTGGGTTTCATTTGCTTGCTTTTTAGGCCCTATTATAGCCTAGGCTGCTCTGAAGCTTGCTATTTAGCATTGGAATGACCTTGAATTCCTCACACACACCCATCCTGTGCATTGTGAATGTGGAGATCACAGGCACATACTGCCATGTCCAGTCTCCTTAGTACTGAAGATCCAACCCAGAGACTCATTCATTCTAGGCAAACAGTCTACCAACAGAATTATAGCCTCGGTTTTAGTTTCTGAAATTCTACTCTTTAGGTCTCTTCCTAAATGTATAAAATGGAAATACTAACAGCAATGACTTCCTATGGTGATTAAGGGGATTAAGGAAGTGATGTCCAGAAAGCAACAGACAGTGTTCAGTGACTGGTGACAGTCACCAGTGAGGGTTTCTGTTTCAGACATGGCTACCAAGTGGGTTGTCAGTCAACCTGAAGGTCTGCTACTCCAGAGACATTTCGGCCATGCTAACCTTTACTAGCTCTAGGCTCAACCACCTATATGTCTCCATCTTCCTCAGACTTTGGTCCTTTGGTCACTTTGTTCTCACCACTGGGTCTTGGGTATGAGCATGCCTTCTGCTTCTCATCTCTGTTCAGCCTCCAATAGGATGTTAAGTGTGGGAACTGAGAGTTGAAGATGACTCAGAAAGCCCCACTCATTTATCAAATTTCTTTATCTGGCATGGCTTCAGCCAAGCTTTGAAACACTATCAGTTGCATGACCAAATAGAACAGGAAACACACGTACACACACCCACTCACATGTACAAGTTGGACCAGAATGGTCCGTCCCACACCCACACAGAGCAAGTTTTTAACTCTAGACAATGACTATTCATATAATCACCCCATTGATGAAGTTTTATGGAATAGAGACCAAGTTGTGAGTTTCATATGATACAGATGTGTGTAGACTGGAATACTACATGGGTACCTGCTGCAGACCATGATGTTCAGAGCGGGCATGGGATTGACGGGTGGGTGGGTCCCTGTAATACAGTGAGTGTATGATGGTTTTTCTCTCCAAGTAGAGCATAGGAGCTAAACTGGTGAGGATGTTAGAAATCAGTCAGGACGATATAGGGAGATGGTGGGTGGGGAGCAGGAAATAGCATGACTGGCTCATACACAGGCTCAAGTTGCTCACTGTCATAGACAATAAATCTGTTCAAAATGTTAAAAGCAATTAAATACAATGGAGAGAGTATAAATGTGGAAAAAGCTATTGTAATTGGATAGCCCAGAACTTGAGACTCAGGCATAATGTTTTTATAATAGTGTATATGAGAAAGTCTTCTTCCCAACAGCCTAACGAGGATTAAGTAATTTAACATTATTTCAGAAATATTTTCTAGGTTGGAGCTCATGCCTCAGCATCACTTATGCACAGAGTTGCAGCTGGGAAAATTCACAGTGTTAGGTGTGCTGGCCCACGGACTATCTGACTTCAACCAACATTCATGGTGTCTTGTTTTTACAGACAATAAAATTAGAGTTAGGGTTAGGGTTAGGGTTAGGGTTAAGGTTAGGCCAGGTTTGCATACTTAGGCTATTTGCCTCCCTTGATACCTAAATAATCTCAGCCACTTCTAGTGACCAGAGCTCCCCAGCTAATCTCTAGGTGTAGCCATGCCTCTTTGTATTCCACAATCATCTAAATGTCTTTAGTTTCCTCTCATTGGTCATGATTCAGTCATCGACAAAAATGCTCTTTGAAAACCAACCATGATGCAAATTCCCTGATTTCATGAGCTTTTAGCTCAATAGGGGAGACCAACACTAGACCAACATATCAATCCTGAAGTGGTTATTTAAAAACCCCTGTAAAGAACTGTGGGGGAGGAGAAATCAGTTTTCTTAATGGATTATGGCCCATGGCCCCAAAGGCTGCCCATGTTCCAGTAGATGGCCCCACATCCATGCATATATAGGTAGCACTGTAGCACTAAGCAGACTCATGGGGCAGGAAGGAGGGAGAGAGGGAGGAAGGAAGGGAGGGAGGGAGAGAGAGAGAGAGAGAATATTCATGAAGCTGGAAGGGAAAAGTCAGGTGGTGAGGATAGGCGAGGAATTGGAGGGAGGGAAAGGATGCTTCAGGTCGCAGTACATCCTATGCATACAGGAGATTCTCAAATCCTAAAGAAGAGTTGGGAAGCAAGGATGGGATTCTAGGAAGTGGAACCAGCTTGTGAAAAGGTTCAGAGGCAGAAGCAAAGAAACCGATTTGAGGAACTGGAAAGAAGCAGTCTGGTAGGTGTTCAGGGAGATTGGAAGAGATGGGAACAAGGTGACAGGCAGCATTTATAGTAGGAGTGCATGGTTTGGGGAGACCTAAAATGTCCCTAATGGTACCACACAGTAGAGGATCAGGTGCTTCTCCCAAATCAGTTTGGTTCATTCAGCTCTGGGGGAGGGGGGCTGCTTAATGTGTGCTCACTCTTTGTAATTTATTTCTACTGTGAAAGAAAGAGGCATCATTAGGGTATGGGTCCCTCATGGTGTCACCTCCTGGTGACTAGACACAAGGGATGCTTTAGTTCTTGTACCAACATTTGCCAAATTTCGGTCATTTTGTCACAATCCACCCAATATCCCTCTCCTAGAAGATACACATTTTTTTTAACAGACTCTATTTTTTTTCTCAGAAAGATTTACTTAAAATGGACACTTTAAATCATTACCACAAATGGAAAGTCCGTATTATGGGCTGGAATGTGAAGAGACTCATAGAAATAAATGCACTTCTTAAAAACAAAGCAGTGGGATTACATACTTGATGGTCACTTCTGGTCTCCTGGAGTTCTGCGCATGGGACCTACTCTTTATTATATAAAAAGAGAGACTGACAAAGGATTAGAATTAAGAAAATGAACTCATGTCAAGCTGAGGTGTTTTCTTTGACTGTCTAGGTTTAGAGACACTTATAAAGGAATCAGCCCGCACCATGCCTTCACATCAAAATGTCCACAAATCGCAGATGACATGTGGTCTCTGCTTTAGGAAGCAAAGTTGTTTCCTAGGCAATAAGTACAACCCCAAAGTCTACAGTTCCTTACAAACAAACAATAAAACAACAACGAAGCGAAGCAAAAACTCCATCATTGTTAGTTTTGTGACACAGGATCTTACTTCTGTAAGATCTTACTTCAGCCCAGGACTCACTCTGGCCTCAAACTCATTATTTATTGTCTTGTCTCAGCCTCTTGAAAGAAACCATACAAACCTGGCTGATTGACTGAGGAAGGCAGATTCTTGTGTGGCAGTGACCATGAGAATTATCCTTTGGACACGAAGGTCGACGTTTGATGAGTAAAGGTAGTTTTTCTTAGAAATAAACAATCTTCTGGACAGAAATCTCAGAGATACTTTTGTCATATCAACAGTTAGCCCAGGAGGACTGTGAGGCTAAGGTTTCCAGCAGAGAGTTCCAGGGAGGAGCTCACAGGGCTTATGCCACTGACTTGGGATGGGGTTGGATGACCACTGTATGAGTTAAGTACTGCCTGAGGACAGCTCCAATCTGTCATTGGTATCATAAGAGCCAAGTTGTCACCAGGAGCTGGAAATGACAGACAAGTTCCTCATCCTGTATAGAGGGTCTTAGACAGCCTAAGAAGACATGGACTGCAGTAGAAATAGTTTATTTGGTTACTATTCAGACAGAAACAGAATCACTGTGACAATGAAGAGAAAGACTCCACCACTGAATGTATAGGTGCTGGTAGTCCATCGGGAAGGAGGAAAGAGAAGCAATGATGCTCAGTGAAGAAGATAGGCACACATATATGCCTGATCTAATGTCTGAACATGTAGCATCAACATCAACAAGGCAGTTGGCCCCACCTCTACCACTGCACCAAAGACTCAGAGTTAAGCCAAGCAAACTTTCTGCATGCTTGGCTAAGAACAACTGGTTCCGGGTAAGGAGGGTAGAGTGCTAGAGGGGCTCAAAGGGCTTTTCTGGCAGGGCGGGTCAGAGGTCCCCTTTGATCAGGATACCAGTAAAGACACTGTTCACCTTGTCGACCAACCTCTCCTCCTTGCATAGTGGCTTTTCACATTTCAGCAATTGCTCTCTCTGTCCCATTATTGATGTCCACAGATAACCGTCCTCTAAGTACAGGCAACTCGAATAGTTTTTCATTAATAACCTTATTTTTATACTTATTTTTCTAGATAGAGACTTTTGGGAGAGTTCAAGTGTCATTTATCTGATAGACTTGATAATTTATCAATGACTCTAAGATTTTAGCTTATTTTGTTTTGTGTATGGGTTCCATAATTAATAACATACATTCTACTGATGGAGAGGAGCCATTCTGCTGTTCCTCCTGCACTATCCACCATACATTTTGGTGACTAGGATGGCCCTGTCACAGTGACCCTGACAGACTAAGATAGACTGGGATATACCATTCTAGAAACACAGACTATGTCATTGGACTCAGGTTTGAGTCTGAAGTCTTTATAAGTCAGCTGTCCAACCTAAGGAAAACCACCTAACATCTCCGAGTCTCTATTTACTGACAGTAACAGTGATTTCATACAGTGTCCAGGAAATTCCAGAGAGGTTATGCATGCCTGTAATGTGCCAGTTTGAAATCAGTGGCTCACTAAATGAAAGTGATTTGATTAGACTTACTCTCTCGTGTTTCTCATGATTCAGAATCCAAGAACAGAGAGATTTTCTGGATACAGTCTAAGCAATAACAGCCAACATTTCCGTAATTCTTATCAGTTCATAAGAACTCTCTCTACTACAAGTAACGAAAATCTAACTCAAACCAGGATGCATGATAAGAAATTCTGTCTCCTTTCACAGGAAATCCAAAGAAACAAGCGTTTCCAAAAGAGTGGTCTATCTAGGACTCCTGTAGCAGTTCTCTGATTTTGATCGCAACTTACTGTGTCTTAGTTCTCTCTGTCTACTGTTTTCCCTCAAGCTCACAAAATGAATGCCAGCAAATTGGCCAATGTTAGGCACCTCTTTGCTCCTATCTGGCAGGACTGCAGAAAGAGAATCTCTTTCAAGCAGTGTAGCTGAGCCAACCTGTGTTGGGTGATTGCTCCTGGAATACTAATGTGTGTTGATTGGCTGTTTGTCTGAAGCCTGATTCTTCTAACTCATCACTAGCATCTGGTTCTAATAATTCATGAGTTAGACTAAGAACCTACCTAAGAACTTGGCTCACTCCTCAGGTCTTAGGCTGATCAGAGAGAAAGATGAGTACCTGAAAACATAAAGGACCAGAGCCTGGAGAGATCACTCAACAGCTAAGAGTGCTTACCATTCTTGCAAAGGACCTGGGTTCAGATCCCAGCACTCTTGTCAAGTGACTTCTAACCATCTGCTCTAAGTCAACCATCTCTTGTTCTAGGAGATTTGGCACCCTCTTCTGGCCTCCCCAAAGCACTGCATGCATGTGTACATACCTCACACACAGACACACAATTAAAAACAAAACAAACAAAAAGCTTTTAAAGGCAGAAAAAGAGGTCCAAGTCCATTCATTTTAGAAGAGCTTGTTTTTATGTTGTAAGGACAGTGCTGTGAACTTTGCGTTCACTTTTTGTCTTTACAGCTGTCCTGCGAGTGAGTTGTTCTGTATATTTGTGAAATTCAGAGAGGCTGAGGGAGTTGTTTTCTCTCTGTCACTAGCATCATTACCAGAGCCAGTATGTAGACTGGAGCTTAGAGACACAGTCCTTGCTTACTCAAGCCTTTGTCTTGCTAAGTCAGCTGGCCTATTTGTGTGTGTGTGTGTGTGTGTGTGTGTGTGTGTGTGGCAGGGGTGTTATTAGCCTCATAGGCAGGAAGCTCAAGGATCCTGGCATTAACCCATTGAGGTGGACTCAATTTTACCCCATGCTGAGGAATAATGGGAAAGTTCTGGAAAAAAAATAACTTGAGCCGAGCTCTCGGATTTCCACAGTTATTTGTCTGTTGTTACCAACCACTAAAAACTTCAGAAATTCACTATGGTCATATAGACAGGGAGAATGACTTCATGCTTGCGACCACAAATGCAAAATGCTCTGGAATCTGTAAGATGAACTAGATTTTAATTAGAAAAGAGAAAGAGAGATGAAGACAGTTGTTGGATATTTTTTTAAACCTCCCTTGGCTTGCCCTTGGGCCAAAATGTGACAAGTGCCCTAAATCTGATAACAAACATACACTTCTGAAGTCATTGTTTGCTTTCCAAAAAAAAAAGTCCCATTAGTTTCCTGTTACCAGTTAAGAGTTCAAGAATGTCCACCCTTGAAATACAGCACAGAACACAGCCTTCTTCCGCGGAATATTAAAAAGCAAAACGAAGCTCTCAACCCACATTCCAGTCTTTTCTTTAGAAGGTCTTTCTTTTGTTTTGTTTTGGGTCAAGTCCTCAGAACCTCGAACCAAGCAATATTAAAAACCCTTGCAGTTTAGTCTAAAATCTATCCATCTCTTATTGTCCATGTGTTCTTTTCAAGTCCTTGATTAAACCTCTTAACAAAAGATACAGTTTCCCCCAAGTGACAGCATAGAGTGGGTTCAGAGTTACCACATCTCAAGTCATAGACACACTCCAATATTTAACATAGAAACTGTTTAACTAAAGGATAGTGGCAAAGCAAAGACAGAGAGACCTCATGTGGTATGTGCCTACCATGAGGGACCAGTATATGACAGATTTATATGTGCTACTTCCTTTAGTGTTTTCAGCAACTCAATGTAGTTTGTTGTGTGCATGTATGTGTATATGTATGTATGTGTCCATGCACATGCACAGGAATGTATGTATCCGTGTGGAGGCCACTGAACAATCTTGGTTGTCATCTCTCAGCTCCAACTACCTTTTCCAAAATTTTTATTGTATTTGTGATTGTGTGCTATGTGTGTGTGTGTGTGCGCACGCATGTGTGAGCGCTGGATATACACATGAATGCAAGTGTTTGCAAAGGCCAGCGGAAGGCATCACATCCACTGAAGCTGAAGTTACAGGCAGTTTTAGGCCACCTGATGTGCATACACAAAACCAGGCTTGGGTCTTCTGCAATAGCAATACATGTTTTTAACTACTGATCCATCACTCAGGACTATACAGTTTGTTTGTTTGTTTGTTTGGGGGAGGCAGAGTCTCTCATTAACCTATAACTCGAATGGGCCTGGGATTTCCGAGAATTCACCTGGTTCTGTCTCTCAGGTACTGAGATTATAAAGGTACGTCCTTGGCTGATATTCTCTCTCTCTCTCTCTCTCTCTCTCTCTCTCTCTCTCTCTCTCTCTCTCTCTCTCTATCTCTATCTCTATCTCTCTCTCTCTCCTTCCTTCTTTCTTTCTTCCCTTCTCTTTTTTTCTTCCCCCTTTCTTTTACATGGATTCTGTGGGTTGAACTCAGATTCTCATGCTTGCAAGACAGACATTTTACTGACTAAACTCCAAGAAGTATAATTTTTATTTCATCTAATAGATGAGCATACTGAGATGTAGAGAAATGAACTCTCCTTGTATGCTTTCAAATGACTTTACCTGTAATGGAAGAGGCAGCTGAGAATGGCCTAAGTGAGGGCCAGCTCTCTGAAAGAGACAGAGTACAGACTTTGGAGAGGTCTCTCTAAGGTCTGCTTAGCCCTGCTATCATAACACAATCTATTGATAACACATAAACGATATGACTAGGTTTGGATGAAGCCTCACCATTAGGGACAGCCATTGACCTGGATTGAACCTTTAGATTGCAATTTGCTCAAGCCTGGCTTTGAGCAGTGTTTCTCAACTATCTGTGAAAAGTCGCCAGTCAATTTCCCCTATGGCGTGAATTGATACTTTGATGAAATATTAAAATAGAAATAAATGGATGGATGGAAAATGACATTTAAAGGACACGTGTCCACATTTTTATAGTTTTGGAATTCAAGAGACATGAAATTTTCATCAAACTTTTAAGTGTTCATAAGCATTCCCAACATCTGTATGGATCTCTAAAATACACTCTGTGCCATCCTACCCTGTGCCATAACTGCGCTCTAAGGATTAGGGTTATTATGACCTAGCAATAAATTCCTGAGCAGGGCAGTAATTACTATCTTCGTACCACTGGGACCCTGTAGTCAGGCTTTTCTTTGGGCTGCCAGCTCACAAAAACCAACCAGAAGATGTTTTATTAATTATGAAAGCTTGACATTAGCTTAGGCTTGTTTCTACCTAGCTCTTATAACTTAAATTAATCCATATTTTTAAATCTACACCTTCTATGTGCTTATTACACCTCCATTTTTCTCATCAGGCTGACAACTCCACCTTTCTTCTTCCCAGAGCTCTCTCTATAGGCATGTTTGCTATACCTCCTGCCTAGCTATTAGTCATTTAGCTTTTTATTGAACCAATCACAGTGACATATCTTTACACAGTTTAATCAAACATTTTGCAACAAGACCTAACTACCTCCATCTCTCCATCCTGGTTTTTTATTATTTGTGTCTGTTTCTGTGATCCCTTTGGGGTGGAGAACAATGTTATTGTAGCCTTAATTATTAGTACCCAAAGCAAGAGGGGAGGAAGAGAAGGAAAGAGCATGTTTCTTTCTGCCTACTCTCAATAACTCTTCTGTTAGGTAGGATGAGTGTGTCCCATGCAGCAAACCACTATGAGGCTTCATTGGCCATGGGTCATATAATTTATGCTTCCACTGGTTTCTATGAAGAAGAACTGAGGACGCCATTATGGTCTTAGCTTAGAACCTATTCCTTCAGACAGGATGAGAATCACCTGACTGAAATTATTGTGTTAACAAAGAGGATGTCAGGAAGGTACATAAGGAAAATTGCTGATTTGTTAAAGATGCGGGCTTATCATCCTAATCTGTCCAATCCTCAACCTCTGCTCTTCTTGTTAGGACACTGAATGAGAGATTTCCCTCCCTGTCATGGTTCTGACTTGGTGACACTATACATTTCATCATTTGTGTGGAACTTGAAGTTTGATAGCGTGCCTCCATATTTATTGTACAACCTGAATGAGATGGTGGCTTCCACCCTGTTTGTTCTAATATTATGTTATAGGACAGACTTCAGCCTGAGACTGATTCCCAAGATCAAGAATTGTCCCCGTCAGAATGCCAGTCCAGTGCTTTTGACCCACTCTAGTGTGTTCTCATCAAGATATTTGGCTCTTTGCTCTCAGTGGGTCAGGTAGCAACTTGAGAATGCACAGTTAGCCAATGTGCAGATAGTTGTTCACGTGGATGCTGTTGATACCAGTGGTCTCATATGAGATGGGCAATTCTTTTGGTATATTTGAATCTAAAGTACTTCCCAGTATGAGCGACAGTCAGTTCCTATCCATTGAAATCAGGAGAAGTCCCAGAAAAAGCAGAATAAGTTGACTTCCTGAGTCAGTCTCTATATACAGCCAAAATATTCATTCCACTCTCTGTATTATTAAATTTTCAGGCTTGACTTTGTGTCGAAAACCAATAAACAAGGTGCCTGATTTTGTGTTGTGAATGACATTTATTTTAGCAAATAAAATATTTGACTTAAGGGCAGGGAGATAGATAGCTCAGTCAATAAACAGTGTACTTGCAAACATGCAAACCCGAGTTCAAACCCTATCACTCACATGAAAAGCCAGCATAGGCACAGGGAAGATGTCTTAATAGTTGAAAGTGCATAATTTTCTTGCCAGAGGACATGATTTTGGTTTCCAGCATCCAGACCTGGAAATTCACAACCACCCTTCACTCCAGCTCTTGGGGATCCAATTCCCTCTTCTGGCCTCCATGGATGCCTGAACTCGTGCACATCCCCACATATGTGCAATTAAAAATTTAAAAACCCTAAGCAAACAAGCAAGCTGTGCATAGTGGCACGTGCTTGTATTTCCAGTTCTGGAGAAGCAGACTCCAAGGCTATTCCAGGCCCAGGTGAGAAAACCTCAGTTCTAGGTTCCAGTGAGAAAACCAGACTCAAAAATAGAGGGATGAGTGTTCTTCTCTGAAATTGCACACATGTACACAAGCATCTGCACACAGGAATGCACACATGCTTAAATTAAGAGAATTGTAAGTAAATCTTCACTGTTCTTTGGTTCTTTAGCAGTTGAGAAGTTTCACAGGAAAACTTTTAGAAGCAGGTTTTTTTTTTCTTGTTTATGACAATGGACATGCAGGAAGACCATGGAAACCTTACTTCTGCTTCTTCCATATTTGTTAGGAACCCTCAGAGGTGTGGTCACTGGCTTGAACTGAAAGTCGTTCCAATCCCTCCACCTATTCTCTGTTTAATATTTTAATTGTCTATTTTAATAGCCTTGGAAAGTCTATTTTAAAAAATGAGCTAGGGTGCTTTCAACAGCAGCAAGAACAAAGAAGGCCCCTGTCACACCTAAATTTGAGGTGGGAGTTGCAGAAGGGACTGTAGAATGAGTTTGGAGCACAGAGACCAGCATTTTGCACTAAGGACACTAGCTACTTCTGACAGGCTGCCAGGTTCCAAAGTTGGTGGCTAGAACAAGTCATTCAGCCCTTCTGAGTGCCAACTGCAGTTGTAATTAAGGAGCTAAAAGAGAGCCTTATAAGAATACACACTCTTGCTCATCTTTATCCACCTCCTCCCTCCATTTCCTTCTTTCCTTTAATTGCAGCAGCGAACACAGTTGAGGAGGGACTTTAGGGAAGTGCTTAAGAAATACAACCTATCAATAGCAAATTTAAATGTACCTCATGGAATATTCTGAAGACTGTTTGTGGCTTTCTACCAGGAGGGACTCAGGGGCTTGAACCAAAGCTCAGATGCCACCCTTTATCTTCTCTTGCCTCCATGTTCCCAACTCACCTGAGAATTGGCAGGCAGATGAGACTTGATTGGTCCTGCTCATTAGGCCCCAGTGTCTTGTCTGAGCCAAGCAACACGAATGGAAATCAGTGACAAACCCAGCCCTGCTTCCTGTTAATACGACCGAAGTAAGCCATGTAGTGGTGAGGTGACTTATTAGCGCTTCCTTTCACATCTCTGGTTTGATTGTTTATGCCACCAGAGTAGTTAATACAATGTGTAGGACAGCACAGTTTCCACTTGGGCACAATCAAAATGGAAGCTGGTTTCTGCGCTTGGTTTCATCTCTCTCCTTACATCAGCTTGAAGCAGAGATGGGGCCCCGCAGGGATTCCTGTGCACCAGTCCTGCCTCTTTCAAAAGGGAGATTTTTGCCTACACAGCTCAAAGGTAAAAGTAAAAAAAAAAAAAGACAGCTCAAAAGTAAAAGAATTAGTACACATTAATAATCACAAGAACGCTACTAAAAACTTATCCTCTTAGAACTAGAACAAATGAAATTGAAATAGCAATATAAAAGCAAGAAGGAACACCAACATCAACACCTCCCACCCCCCACACACAAATAAACAAAACAGGTTGCAAGGGAGGTGAGAAGACATGGTTCTGAAACCCCAAATCATAGTTGAAGAGCATCCATACAAAATAACTCCCCAGCCTTCTTCAGCTGCCTATGACACCCAAAACTTTGCATGCCAGGGTCATGTGGCAGGCTGCTTGCAAACCCAAGAGCCCTGGGCATAACCTGGAACTACCGTTATACAGTCTGATCCCAACTGATTGTCTAAAGATGGAAATTGCCCTTCAAATTCACCTGGAATCAGCCCATCAAGAATTTGCTTGGTAGAAAAGGCGGCCTTGCCTTCCCTGCAAAGGGGAGGACGTCACACTTCAGCCTGAGGCCAAACAGGAGCCAAAGTCTGATTTAGACAGGGAGTGCCGGCTTCATTCACATCCCACCCAGTGATCTCTGTCTTTGTCTCTGCTTTTGTCTAAGAGTCAGTCTGTGAGGTCAGAACTGTCTGGAAGGAAAATCCATGTGGCATGGTGGGTCATGCTGTTGTCACACCTGGTAACAGTAATAGCTTGAAGGGATGAAAAATGGGGCCATCTGTAAGTGAGAATGTGCCAGACCTACAACCAATGACGTATCCAATAATACATCCAATGGTGGGTGAGCCTGGACTAGAGAGGATGGTGCTGAAGTGTCCTTACCAGTCTCCCAGGCTGCTGTTCATGGACCTCTGCTTGTTCCTCATTGGTTTCTCTTTCTTAGGCTCCCTGCCAATCCTACAGTTGCCCTGTTACAGAAACAGTCCTATTTCTGGCCAGCATCTTTCTTCCCTGAGACAATATTCCCTTTCTGAAGGTCCTCATTGAATCAGAGTAAGAGCTAGGCCCAGGAAAGCCGACAGACTCTTCTCCTGGGCTCACACAGCACAGCCAATGTTTTGTTTTTTGTTTTTAATTTTTTTTATTTTATGACCACCTTGAGTTTTGAGTTAGGCACTTCCATTGCTCGAGCACGTGCAGGTTAAGCTAGGCTTGCTGGCCACCAATGTTTAATTTTGCTCCAACCCCCACATCCCACAAAAAGCCACAAGGGGACCTTAAGAGGAAATGAAGGAAACAGAGAGGCCATCTTGTTGCAGAGGTGGAATTGTTTTATCATTTGCAGGATTATAAAAGAGAGGAAAGTGTTTCAACCAAAGAATTACTGCTGGGATTTCATGTCTTTGCAGGGATAACAAGACCGACCTGAAAGACCGCTTTTAAAGCTGGAGCTCTTCCGGCTTTAATTGTGTGTATATGCATGTTTGGGGAGGCAGGTGTCAGGAGGTACATTGCACGCAGGTTCCTGAAGATGCCAGGACAGGACACCACAGACCCCAGAGCTGGAGTTACAGGTCATTGGGAACCACTGGAGACTGGCAACAGAATCTGAATCTTTTACAAGAAGACTTAAAACTATTGTGCAGTTGCTCCAGCCTCTCAATCCTTTTATTATATGAGAAACTCAGTTTACAAATTCAATTCTTTTCATAAGTTTGAAGCTAACATTGCCAGTTAAGTACCATATTAGTTATCTTTCTGTTGATATGATAAAACAACACGACTGAGCAACTTACAGAAGAAAAAAAGGTCTATTTTGGCGTTTGATTCCCGAAGACTAATAGTCCACCATCTTGTTGGGGAAGCAGGGCAGCTGGTAGAGGAAGCGGAGAACTCACATCTTTAACCACAATCATAAAGCAAGAAGAAGAAACTGGCTGCAGGCAAGGATTTTTACTTGAAAAATCCCACCCTTCAGTGATGTACTTTCTCCAGCAAGGATATAACACCTAAACCAGCCCAAACATAATCACCAACTGGGGACCAATGCTTAAACCCCCGAGACTGTAGAGGACATTTCTCCCTCAAACCACTACAACTGTCCAGGATACTAAGCTGTCTATCCCCCCCCTCTTTCTTTCTTTCTTACACACATCATACGACCATTGGAAATAGATGGTGTGACGTTAGGAGGAAGGCCAAGGAGTCACTGGCCTGAGTGGAGGGTCATTCTTGCAAACTCCCCAGAGTCCTCCTAGGTCCAGGCTGTATGTCTGTAACATGGATTAGGGAGGTGTTTGATTTCCCCTCATGGCAGAGTTTAGGTCATGTGACTGTGAACTTTGTGCCTTTTCCAAAATGGAAAATATTCAACTTTTGATGAGATTATTAGCTCTCCTCCTGTCCGGGTCCAACAAATGAAAAACAGATTTGCATGTATAAATAACAACAATGTGCTGAAATGATTTATTTGGTAAAGTTACTGTTTTGGAAACTAAATTGTCCTATCGTGTCAAGATCCGATCTGCCCTCACGTGGCAAAGGAGACTTCTCTGGGGTCTGCTCCTAGAGAAAATGTCGGGATCCTATTAATAGCTTACTTCCTCCACGTGAGAATTACAGTGGAACCAGCTATGGGAATGAGGCTCCCAATAATGATTATGAGAACAAACTGGCAATAGCTCCTGTCGTTTCTTCTTTAAGGCGCAAGACAGAGATAAACAATTCACAGGGAAAGATACTTTCTCACTGTCCATATCCTCTTCCTCATGCAGACTTAGAATTGGAGCGTGATCCCATGGCCATTACAAATCAGGGCGCGGAGGGGGATGACAGCCACAAATGGTGCTGCACATCCTGTGTAAGAAGGACAGTAGGCATTGAAAATTAACCATTGAGTCACAGCCTTCCATTTGGAAAATCTCTAGGATGTAGGGATGCTTCTGCATAAATTAAATGGAAGCTTCCAGGCATGGGGAGTCAGAGTCTCGAAGGTTCCAGGAACCACCTGTGACTCCGGATCTGAGTGTTGCTGCTGGTGACCATAGTCAATACACGTATTTGCAGCATTGTTCTGACATGAAGTCAAGGAGTTTTAACTTTAAACCAACACCATAAATGACGGTGACCTTGCTGTGAAATCGCTCTGAAGAAAGTGAAGTTGAAGGTTGGACTATGGAGCCAGGCTCTGATCGGAGCAGCAGAGGGTAGAGGGAGTGAGCCTGAGCAGTCTGAGAATTCAACTGAACCCCAGCTCTGCTGTCAGCAAGCTGATTGGCTTTGAAGGTTGGAAATAGTGCCATCTAAGATGGCAGGGGTGTTAAGAAGAAACAGACGTCCTGTGTGTGGTTCTGAGCAAAGAGTGGGTATCGACCTAGTAAATAATATAATTTATTTGCTTACTATAGTTTTTAGTACATCTTTTAAAGTGTTGACTGCTCTCCTAAAACTGTCCCTTAATCTTTTAAAGTGTCCTCTACTTTTTAAACTGATAGCTGTTGCAGAGAGGAACCCACCCTTCACCTGTTAATAAAAAGTACAGGCGAAGTCTCATGCACACAGATAGTTCCTGAAAAAGCGGGTAAGGAAGTTTGAAGCATAGCTTCACTTAAATCACTCCCACAATATGGAATGAAAATAAAAATATGCATAATTTGAAATTTTGGGGTACATATATCTATACCTATTCTTGCTCTGATAATAAAGAAATCTCTCTTTCTCTTCCTCCATCCCTCCCCTTCCCTCCTTCCCCTCCCCTCCCTCTCTTCTTCCTCTCTCTCTCCACTCCCCTCTCTTCCTCCATCCCTCCCCTTCCTCTCCACCCCTCCCCTCCTCTGTGTTTGTGTGTGTGTGGTTGTTCACATGGACATGCATACTTGTGGGTTTAGGGAATGTTAATTTCATAATGTGACATAAGTTTGCTGAGAAAAGACAGAACAATTGTGGGACCAAAGAAGTTGATGACAGATGTGTATAGGGGGTGGAGCTTGGTAAAACCGTGGGAAGAGTGCCCAGAGGAAGCAGGGGGGAGATGAAGCAAGCAGAGTGAGGCAAAGCCCAAAGCCCATTGGGCTTCATTTCTTGTTTGTTTGTTTGTTTTGAGGCTTGAGCAAACAGGATTGTAGCGGACTGATGGGATGGCTCATGTGAAGAGGATGTGATGGGTGCTGGGTGTGGAGCCACAAATGGGAAAGAATCAGAAGTGTGTGGTGTTTATTAAAGTCTTACAAGATAATGTTCCAGAAGAGGAAAAAAGCCCCCAAATTAGAGACAAATTATAAAAATCAGATAGAAGAATAAACAAAGGAAGGCAATGACTCAAATGGATGAAGGCAGAGCACAACTTTTGGACATGTTACTTTGCAGTTCAGAGAACAGTGCATGTTTCTAGTGGCAGTGACTTAAATATCTCCAGGTTGAGACTTTGCTGGGGGAAGCAGAGTGAACATCTGATATGCAGGTTAAGCTTGGTAGGTGCCAAGAGTCAAGAGCTTTAGGTTTGTGTGTGTGTGTGTGTGTGTGTGTGTGTGTGTGTGTGTGTGAGAGAGAGAGAGAGAGAGAGAGAGAGAGAGAGAGAGAGAGAGAGAATGCCTACCTAACATGCATGGTCCTAGATTTAATCCCTAGCATGCCCTCAAAAGAGCCCTTACAGTTGGAGATGTTTAAAGAATCAAACACATGTATACACATTTAAGTTTGTATTTATATTACAAAAATTCTTTTCTAAAACATTTTATTTTATGTGGATGAATGTTAAGCCTGCATGAATGTATGTGTACCACATGCCTGCCTATAGTCCACAGAGGTCAGAAGAAAGCATGAGATCCCTTGGAACTGGAGTTAAGTATGTTAGGTATGGTTGCTAACTACCATTTAGGTGCTCAGAACTAAACCTGGGTGTCCTCTACAAGAACAACAATTACTCTGGATGGCTGAGTAGTCTCCCCAGCCCTGCTCAAATTCATGATCATACTTTATGATCCGCTCCCCAGGGTTAGAGATATGTATATGTATAGCATGTACAAATGCTTCCGCAAGCACATTTTAGTAGTTAATATTAGTCTCCATGGTACCATGTTTATTCCATTAAATCCTAAAATTAGCGCCCACAAAATGGGAGCTATAGACTCATTTCCCAGATGAGGAAAGAGATTTGACTAAGGTAGAGCATGCCCCCAACATCACACGTTTAGCATATGGCAAGCCAAGCTACGACTTCAGTAGTAACAGCCCAATGTCATATCCTACAAAATAAAGTCACTCTCTATTCCTGAGCAAGATGGAGCCAGCTTAACAGAGTGCCAGGGTAATACTCTTAACAACAACAGGGGGTGGAGGCAGGTCTTGGATCTGAGCTTTCAGCTGATTCGGAGTCTTTTGTGGCACCATTTCATAAAATACCCCAAAGTGGATGTAGTATGACATTTTAACCTTGTGCTGTACTCTGCCATGTTTTATTACTTCTCTGTACACCAGGCAATAGGAGTCCAAACAGAGATAAGAGGTCAGCTTTAAGGAAGGATCACAAAACTATTGAGAGCCCTTTTCTTGTTCCCCCTACACGGGTCCCACAGGTCTGAGAAAGTCAAGGGCTTGATATTTACCATTCACTGGCTCTACACACATGGAGATCTGCGCTCAGAAGCCACGGCAAAAGAAGAAAAATGGAGTTCAGCACCTCCCAGCAGTCCTGGTGTTTCAGGAAGATGCACTGAGGCTGTTCTTTGAGGGCTGCTGGGGGGCTCCTTAAGAGCCTCAAGGCAAGCAGCAGCACTCACGAGAGTCCGGACCATCACAGAACTCTTGCAAAGGGAAGTAGAGCACACCAAGGGCATGTATCTGAGAATGAGAAACGGGCTGAGGTTTCTTAAAGTTCACAGAGACTTCCTAATGTCCAATGGTTCATTAGCAGCTATACATTTCCGCCTCAGTTGCTTGAGCCGCTCTTCTCTGCCAACGCCCCTTGTCCTGCCCTTCCCCACAATGCTTCTTATTCTTTCTGTCTCCTCCACTTACCATGGAGAACTGCGAGGGCATCAAGATTAGACAGAGATGGAATGGCACACACCTGGGAACAGGAACCCAGGCCTCTCACAGGCTTAGCATGGCTGTTGAGGCATTTGGAGTTCACCTGGAGAAAAACAGACATAAGACATTGACTGAGGCAGGGAAATGCAGTACTTTTCAGTTTGGGCTGTGGCTTTACATCAGTTCTGGTGGAAAGGGATTTCTAGAAATGACTTATGCCTGGAAGTTTCATCATTGCATTTCCAGATCCTAAATGTTTCATAACATATAGTTTGTGGTCAAATGCATGACCAATTGTCCCCAACTAGACGGCCCTACTTTCTTTGGGAATCTAGTTGTTAACACAAGGCCAGCTTAAACAAATATTATGAGGTGCCCCTTCCATTCCTGGGTGGAGGGGCTGAAGGGTACTTTAACACAGAGAAAGGATTTTTCTGAAGCTAAGGTTTCCTTTAAGGAGCACACCATGGCGATGCTAAAGGAATGGTGTGCTGGTTACTTCACTCATGGTTACAACAAAACACGAGACAGAACAACTTAAGGAGGAGGAGGACTTTGTTGGCTTGCAGTCTGGGTGGGGAACAAGGGACAACACCATGGACAGGAGCAAAAGAAGAGTTAGTCACACTTCATTCACACTCAGGAAGCAGGGAGTAAACAGGAGGTGGATCCAGGCAACAAGACCCCAAGGCCTGCCTCCGGGGGAACTATTTCCTCTGGTGAGGTCCCACCTCCTAGGGCTCTACTACCTTCCCAAATAGCACCACTAGCTGAGGCCCAAGTGTTTGAACCCATGAGCCTATGGGACAACCTAGCAGGAGAGGAGTCTCGGAGATCAAGGCTACTTTGATCTTCAGGTTCCCAGAATCACAAAGGACAGGGACTGTAGGATGGCTTGGAGGTCAAGAGCACTGATTGTTCTTCCAGAGCTCCTGAGTTTAATTCCCAGCAGCCACGTGGTGGCTCACAACCCTCTCCCATGAGATCTAATGCCCTCTTCTGGCTTGCAGACAGAATACTGTACATATAACAAATAATTGAATCTTTAAAAGAAATCACATAGGACAATACTTTCCTTGGTTACTCTGGATCTTCTTCCCCAGGATGTCTGGTATTGTGAGATCAGTTTGTCTGCCTACTTACTCCTCTGTACTGGAAAATATTTCTGGAATAATGAGCTTCCTCTCAACATCTGCTTTAATACAAAGTCAGATCCGGCGTGGTAGACACTGGAGATCTGGAGGCAGGGGATACTATTCTGCCAGTTCTACCATGATGGCATTGTCCCACTTCCAAAAGAGTCGTTTTCTTAGTCACTGTGATTCAATTTCCCTTACTGAAGAGAAAACAAGATTCACGGGGACAGAAATCAGAAATAACCCAACCTAATTCAAAGCAAAAATATTGTTTAAACATCAGCCCTCTAAGAGTCTTTGCTCATCATTTCAAATCAACGTTTCCCCCTGATGTTTGTATGTTTATGTGGGTGCATGTCAAGTGTGCATGGGTACCCAGGGAGGCTGGAAGATAGCACCAGGTACTCTTGAACTAGATCCTCTGGAACAGCAGTAAGCATTGAACCATCTGTCCTGCCTTACGTCAGTTTTTTTTTTTGTGTGTGTGTGTGTGTGTGTGTTTGTCTTCCCCTTTGATGAGTTCCATCTCCTTTGTGATATTTGATGAGGAAAAGCAACCTCACTTGGCAATTTGTGTTGAGCCTATCTTTCAGAAGTCTCAGCATGTAGAAAAAACATGACCACAAGTATAGAATATTAGTGATAATTTCCACATGCAAAATGGGGATCCATGATTTAGGAAATGTATGATATATATATATATATATATATTATATATGTATATATATACATATATATGTGTGTGTGTGTGTGTGTGTGTGTGTGTGCATCCTACACATAATGGCTAAGTCTCACATATCGTTAGTTCCTTTATGCATGTATAATGCTGGGTGTGCTCATCTATGGTTTGAAAGCAGTGTTTGACCAAGGGCTCTAAAGTTTAAACCTGGCTCTGGCTTCAACTTTCCCTGAAGCATGAACAAATCAATCAGGTTTTCTGAGCCTCCTAACGCTATACTTGTTGATATTATTGTGGTCTACAGGAAAAAAAAGCTCTAGAGATTCAAACTCCCCTCTTGGCTTCTGTCAAGATTCTTCTACAGCTATGGAACTCATTTTAACTACTTGGTAGCTATGACTACAGCCATGCACCACCATGCCTGTTTTTTCTTAAAAACACCACGTGGTGTTTTTCTTAATAGGAGAATTTTGCAAAATCTGACAGTTACCTAAAGATTAGGATTATCCTAACTTGAAGGATTTGTATAAGGCAACTTGTTGCTGAAGTTAGAAGTTTTGGCTGTCAAGATTCACCATGATGATCAAAAAAGTAGAAATAGAATAACCATGTAACATTGTAATTCTACTACTGGGTATATAGCTATGGGGAAAGAATTGGTATTCTGAAGAGATATCTAGGTTTTACTATAGCCAAGATGGGGTCAAACTGAAGCTCAATCTCCAACTGAACAAGTGAAGAAAATGTGACTATACAAGATGGCATGTTACCCAGCTGTAAAAGAACTCGATCCCCTCTCTCTTTTCTGCAACACAAATGGAACCAAATAGCAATATGCTCAATGAATGAAACTAGAACTCGCATGGTAGAAGGAGAAAAGCAGTACCCAAAATTGTCTTCTGACCTTCACAGGCACACAGTGGGGTGTGTGGGAACACACACATACATGCTACATAAATAAAAGTACCATTTCAAAGTGTTTTGTGTGTGAAGCATTACAAAGAGGTCTCTTATTCAATCACATACCACATAAAGCTGTTCTGATGACAGACCGTGGTCAGGTTATATACACCGTATGACAAAGTATACAGTGGGCCATGTCATCTAGCTTTGCACAAGGACATGGTTGCTACCAACAATGCTCAGTTCAACTAATAACTCATTTCTCAGACTGCATCTCATCCTTAAACTGTGCTTTCCTGTGCTTTAGGATTCAATGTAGTTACCTTCGTTTCTTTTCTTTCTTAACCCTACGTACACTAGTGTTGTAGCTGAGAGTTTACAATAGCCTGTATTTAGCAGAACATGCTAGATTTCTGATCTTGCAAAGGCAAATTGTATTGAAGTAAAATTCAAATTAGTCTTATTTGTGATAGTAAGCCATAAATGCCCACAAGGCAAAAACTCTGTCCATCTTATCTTTTTATCTCTCACCTCCCTGGAACTCGACTGGTACATCCCCACATTCGAGATTTGATTTACTGTGGGCAAATATTTTTTTTCCAGAAAAAGACAAGTAGAATGATATCTGGACGAAGAAAAGAAATAAAAGGAGGCTATGCCTGCTCCTGGCTATGGTGGAAAAAAAAATGTTTATTATCGATGGGAGGGAGAATACAGCCAGAGGCGTCTGGAAGTGTCCTGAGGGAACATGACCCTGAGCCAGGTCATATAAGGAGACTGTGTGGTGGGGAGGGGGAGGAAGAGAGAGGACCCTGGGCTGATGGCCAAGAGGGCAAACGGCAAAAGGGCTGGCTTAGCCAAACTGTCTGAATTCTACAGGGAAAGCAACTGGGGGAAGGACAGACCAGCCTCTGAGCTGGAGAGTTCAGGGTAGTGGGTGGGGTATGTTGGCCAGGAGGACCCTATAACAAGTGGGAACTGAAGGATGCAGGGAGAACCTGGCAGCCAGTGTCAGCTTTGATATAAATAGACACCCCAGTTAGCCTTTTGTCCATGGCTTGAGACCTGAAAAAATCCTCCCACTTAAATTGTTGGATGAGAAATGTCCTCCATGGGCCTCTGGCCTTTGAATTTTTTGGTCCCCAGTTAGTGGTGCAGTTTGGGAGGTTTAGTGGGTGTGGCCTTGTTGGAGGAGGAATGTCACTGGAGGCATGGGTTTTGAAAATTGTACAGCCTCACCTCACTTCCGGTTCTCTCTCTCTCTCCTTCATTCTTGCGGCTGGAGTGATCTGTTCGCTTCTTGCTCCAGCCGCCAGGCCTGCGCTTTGCTGCCTTGCTTGCCCTTCATGATGTACTCTTAGCTCGTCAGCGCTGTGCAACCCAACACAAACAGTTTCTCCTACAAACTGTTTTTAATTTTTGTCTTTAAAGAGTTAAATCTTTCTACAAATAAAATTTATTTTTCAGAACTGTAGTATAAAGAGCACATAAAATGTAGGTACATTAGTTGGGAGGGGGTTGGAGTGACATCAGGTCGATGGCTCTGCTGTCTCCTTATCCTCTGTGCTGGGCTTTCAGGATGCTACTTGGGAATCCTAGACTTCCAGCATCAGGGGCAGGAGCTGGTGGTTGACAGGAGACCAGCTGTACCCTCGACATTCCCTCACCTTTGCTTTAAACACAACTCTGACAAGCCTGCTTGTATGGCTGCCTGGTATATAGCATGTTTATAGGCAATAAATTATGTGGAAGGAATAGCTATTAAACACTGGCATGGCATCTCACAGGACTAATGGTGGGAGCCAGGGATGTATCTGAAAAACTACAAAAGGCAGTTCTTAAAAAGAAGAAACCTTTTTCTTTTTGAAAATCTCAAATCTATAGAGCATTCAGTCTGGTGCTCGGAAGTTGCCCCTTCTTATGGAATTTGCTGATGGTCACATTTTACAGTATTTGCTTTATGTTACATTTGTAGTCATGCATTTCTCCATATATTTTACATTTCAGATATTTGACACAGATAAAATATTAGTTAGTATATAGTACATAATAATTATCTTCACAATTATCCCTAAATATTCCTCATGCTCCCTATATAACTTTTAAAATAAGGACAGCATTCAGAAATTTTTAACATGGAGACTGAGATTCAACTGTCATTATTTGTTTATGAAGGTATCAAAGTACTGTGTGAATATGGAAGAAAATTTAGGATTATAGGGACATCTTCCACACACTCTTCTGTGTCAAATTTGTAAGGCACTGAAGTAAATACAATAATCCCCTTCAGAGCTAGTCTAAGTCACAGCTCTGCTACCCTGTGCAAGGCTCAGGGATCATGTTGTGAGGAGAGATGGAGAGAATTCAGGATTCTGAGGATGCAGAGATATGTAGCAAGATGATGTTTTCTAGTCATGACATGGCCTCTGAAGCTAGGCTCATGGCAGCTGGGGTGATCTGCCCACAGCCCGCATTAGATTGGGCCCATCAACATTTCAACATGGATAGGAAAGGGAAGCATGAGGCCCCACCCCTCCACAAAGGAATATAGGAAATTAATGATTCCTGGGGAAGGGGATGTGATTTTTCTCTAGTGGTGTAGCCACTGACAAGTTACGCTTGACCTAGTAAATAACCTTACCCATGCTTGGGTAAGTAATTCCAATTAAACTCAGTGAATCACACATTCAAAAAGAAGAAGAAAAGGGAAGAAAGGAACAACAACAAACGAACACATGCCCAAAGATTTAAAGATAGGAAGGGGTAGATTGTTGAGAAGGGGGAACTCCAGTGAGAGGGAGGGGGTCAAGAGCAAGGGCTGGGAGATGGAAGAGACTGAAATCCTTTATGTAACTATATGAAACTGTCAAACAATAAAATCTAGCTTAAATTGCTTAGAGATGTTTTTCTGTGGTAGAGCACTTGCCCAGTATATGCAAGGCCCTAAGTTCAGTCCTCAGTACTGCAGGCAAAAGAAAAGCAAAAGATCAAGTCAGCATATCTTATGTGTAGAGTCGAGTTTCAGTGAAGTGGCTCAGTTCCATGAGCAGAATATTTTTCCTTCGATGCTGTTGAATAAACAATGCATCGCTGCATATATCAGTATTCTTTTATAGTTACGTGACCAACAGAAACTCTAGCTGACAGGTTACATTGAGAACGGGAGTCCCTGAAAGTGCAGAGGCTTCAGCCAGGTTTGGTCCAGTAGTTTCCAAATGTTCCCCACACACTCCTTCTGTTCTCTCTCTACCTTCCTTTTAGGCGTTTCTCTCTTCCAGCTCTATGATGCCTGGTTGAGACTTCACTGCCATCTTGGGGGTGTGGAGAGGAGAGGAGAGCATTTAGAAAATAAGGTACTGGTTGGTTATTCATTAAGAAGGATCCTTGGTGTGACTGTGCCAACACAGTGCCCATGTCTGTCCCTGCCCTGCCCTAACAACTGCAGAGATGAGGGAGGCATTGTCAGTCAGTCAGTCCCCACTCCAGGAACTCACCAAGATGATAATCCCTGTGTGTGACTCATTCACATGTTGGAAATAACGCTTGGAATGGTCACAGGTCCTACTCACTGTTCCTCAAGGATCATGGCTCCTGCTCATTGCTAGAGCCCACGTAAGTACAGAACCTTCCATTAGAGGTTCTAGAAGCATATCTATTTATTTATGCATGAGGTTTTTTGCCTTTTAGAAGAAATTTATATATATTTAAGCTTAATGTTTTTGACCGGACTGGTCTCAAACTCACAGGGATCCACCTGCTTCTGCCTCCTGAGTGCTGGGATTAAAGGCGTGCGCCGTTTTTTGGCCCTCTTAATGCTTCCTAGTTGTGTAGCTGTTGAGCAGCTTTTTCTGTCTTATAGTATAAAAAAAAAAGTCTTTCTCCTGAGAGTTTCAAGTACTGTCTCCAAAATGAGACAGGAATCAGCTGGAGGTAGACATTTATTTCTTGATCTGGATATTTTTTTTTAAAGATGGTAAGTAATTCCAGCTCAGGAGGGTTACATGATGAGCCCCTTTCTGAGATGTGGCAGGGAGAGGAAGAGAGAGAAAGAAAAAGGTGGGAGTGGGAAGAGAAGGAGAAAGGGAGGTTAGGACGAAGAGGAGAGGGAAAAGAAAAATAACATAGGATTTGAAGGGGTAATGATGGGATGGAGAAAGAGAGGAAGGGAAAGAGAAAGGAAGAAAGAAAGAGAGGGAGGAAGAGAGGGAGGGAGGGAGGGAGGGAGGGAGGGAAAAAAAGGAGTGAAATAAGAGCAAAGGGAGGAGAGACCTGACTTTTGACAAAGTATTTTGAGATAGTTGTTAGCCCATGGCAGCATTTGCTGAATGATCGCTAGGTCTATCACTGTGTGTGTGTGTGTGTGTGTGTGTGTGTGTGTGTGTGTGTGTGTGTGTGTGTGTACTTGCTTTTTCTGGTGGAGCAAACATGAAACCTGACTTGTAGCTTTACAAGGGACCAAAAGTTATGAGAATGTGGATAACAAGTTATAAATCTCCCAGCTACTTGGGTGTGGGTAACAGTTCCAGGCCAAATGCCTGAGTGTCCACTTCATAAGAAGAATAATAAGGCTATTTGAAAGCATGGGCCAGAGACCAGGCTATAGTGGCTTTTTTTTCTAGAGGACATTCAGACATGTTTATGTGCACACTTTGGAATTGGATCCAAGGTGGAGGGCACAGTTCACTTTCTGACTTTGGCGGTTGTCACTGACTCTTAAGGTATTTCAAGACACGAAGCATATCTTCTAGATCAAGGGCATTTTCCTTAGGGACTTCATCAATTATTTCACTTTCTCTTGGCAATGACCTCCACCCACTTCTGAAATATCAACCACTGGGCTGAATTTGTTCTGGAAAATTTTCCACTTTCTCCCTACCTTCCTGGATGCATGCTTCTTGCATTAACTTGTTTAATCACTCCAACTTTTACTATAGTTTGGCAACTGGTGCATCACTGAGTTGTGTGCTCTCAATTTAATGCCTTTAGAATGTCTTTAAATAGGTTCCAATGCACTTAGTCATTGCTATTCAAATGAGAGAACCATATTTCAAGAAACAGAGCTTGGGGAAAGGGATGAGGTGACTAATGGGCTATAAGGGAAAACCATCCATCAAGACACATTGGAGACTAAAACAGATGGTGAGGAAATGCCCCCGAGTCCATTCTCCCCGCCCCAAAGGGCCTGCCAGCTTTATTTCCAGCAAGCACATGCTTTGGCTGGCTTCCCCTCACAGCTTCTGGCTGATGTTTCCTATTTAAAGATCTTGGAGAAGCAGGAAACTCACCTGTTTCTCAGATCTCAATTTAGGAAAAAGCCCTGGAAGGGAGAGGAAGGCCGGTGTGGAGGCCCTAGGCAGGTGCTGACATTTATGGAGGATGTATTGGCACCGCGTGCAAACTGAGTGCTGGGCTTTAGTAGGCACAGGAGAGGCAGCGGGGTTTCAGGCCAACAGTCAAAGAGGTGCCGCTTTTCCTCACCTCAGGTCTTTGTTCACCTCCAGATGTGCAGGGTGTGTGGCTGCCTAAGTCTCAATGCTGAGGCTTCCCTTTCATGGAGAAGCTAACAACTACCCCAACTTCTGAGACTGCGAGTCTTCAGACATCACACGGGTTGGCAGGGTGCTCCCAGCCTCTCAGAAATGAAGTGTAGCTTACACAGGATACATTTCCTGCCTCACCACCTTAGCACGGCATGTTTAGGACCAGCAAGATGGTCCAGTAGGTAAAAGCACTTGCCATCAAGGCTAAGGGCTCAAACTGAATCCTTACTACCCACAATGGGAAGACAGAACAGACTGCCAAAAGTTGTCCTCTTGCCTTCACATGTATGCCATGGGAATGTACACACCTATAAGTAAATAAATAAATAAAAATTGTGCATATATATGTGTGTGTGTGTGTGCGCGCACACATCTGTAATAAGGTATGTTAAGCATTTAAGATGCTATGGAAACCCTATTTTTATGGATATTGAAATATGTCCGTGTTATGAAATCAACCAGACTTTCAATGATGTGTGTGATGCAGCTGCAGGGTGAGTGTCTAAAGCCACAGTTGTGTCCATTTGTACAGCTCTGTAAAACTGGCAGCAGCATGCAGATTTCTGAAGGGACTTTAAGTTGAATTTTAGGATCATTTTCTTTAATCTATGAGACCGAGGTCAGGGGGAACATTCTATTTGCTTGAGTTTTCTTAAAACAGTGTGTGCATTTCATATTCATCTCCAACAATAAAACACTGTGTTTTATATGTCCCTTGAAAATTTCTGTGCCACCTTGAAACCATGAGCAGGCGACCCTCTCCCAGTCTGTGTTTAACTGTACCTTACCTGATCTCAGCTACTTGTAGTTACCCCAGTGACCAATGGTTTACCCACTAAAGGAAAATGTCTTCTGAGATTAGGTCCCATGCCACACACCATTGCAATAACTGAAGTTTGGAGAAGTTTTTCCAATTTTTAAGTCCAAAAGTTCAGTGTTCTGGTACCTGTTCCTAATTTTTAAAAAGGCTTGTGTTACCATATATTAATTATACACAATTATTAACAATGGGTTCCATTATGACATTTTCATATGTGTCGTTACTGTATCTTGATCATGTTCAATTCCTATTACATTTTTTGCTCCCTCCCCACTGAGCCTACCTTTTCTTCCTTTTCCTAATTAGATCCTTTCTGTTTTCTCCTATTTTTACTCTCTCTCTCTTTCTCTCTCTCTCTCTCTCTCTCTCTCTCTCTCTCTCTCTCTCTCTCTCTCTCTCTCTCTGTGTGTGTATGTGTGTGTGTGTCTCGTCTGTCCCAATGAGTTTTACTAGGTTGCTTACAGCATGGATCTGGTGGTCCATTGTCTGACAATGTAATTAATACTTTCTCCAGAAGGGACCTATCCTTAAACAAAATGGAAATGTTCTCATGAGTTCTTGCTATTCTACACTTCATCATTCTAAAACTTAGCTCAGCCAATTCCTATAGAGCAAGGAAGAAAGCACACAGTGATCCACTGTATGTTGTCTAAAATGTTACAGAGGAACATAATGCATATTACAAATCTTAACAGGAAGAAGTCACCAACAATAATCATGACCCACACCATGTATCAATGCTATGTCAAAAGAGAGGGAAATTCTAGTGAGATGTGAGTAGTTCTTCCTGCCCTTCACCTCTCCCTGTCCTCACCTCTGGCCTTAAATTCCTCATGGAGTTGGCACCGATACTCAGTTTGGGGATTAAAGCAGGACCTGACCTGGATTTGCTCCATGTTGCCCATGCCCTAGATTGAAATGTTAAAGGACATGGAGTGAAATAAGTTGCATTTTTCAGTGGCAGCTTCACAGTGACTAGGGAATTAATGTCAGCCAGGCAGTGATTTCCCAGTGGTTGGGTTTGTAGCAAAAGGCTTCAACTTTTATGTGTGGCCTGTTTGAAGTTGAAAATTGTTGTTAGACTCTCCAGAGCTGTTTGAGGTGTCAGTCATCTCTGTCTTTTGTGTCGGGGCGAGAATGGGGGAGCACAGAGGCTGGGAATCATCTGTGACTTCTACCCCCCAGGCGGGTCTCTGCCAGGGCCCAATGGAGCTGTCTCCTAGGGGATTCAAAGTCTTCTCTGCAGTGCCCCTCTGTATTATCTGTTGACGTACGCCAACGACTCTCTGCTGCACTGCGAGCCCTGCATCCCAGCAAGAGAAATAAGTGCACAGCCCCGTGGTTGTTATGTGCAAATGAGTATCTCTGGCATGTTTATCAAAGGTCCAATTTTCCATCCTGGGACGTCATTCTCCAGAGAGGTGGTGGGAGCCGAGCAATCATAACAGGGACAGTGATAGTGTGGTAACAGTAACAAAGCCAGCAGCTACCATTTTCTTTAGCACCAGTTATGGCTCACACATACCGCATAAGATTATCACATTTGATTGTTTTGATAGCTCCATCAGAAAGATGCAAACATCTCCAGTTTATAGATTCTGCGACGGAGGTCTTAGAACCAGCAAGTTTAAATTTGAAGCCATCTGAGTTGTTTGTTGACATGTAGGATAGTGGTCTAAGGAGCAGAAAATGCTGCCTTCCAGGTCTGGCCCCAACTTTTCGCTACCCTTGACCCTTTCTTCTCAGTTCTCCTTCTGGGGAGCCACAGTTCCTCCATATTAAAGTGGGACATTTCCCTTAGAAGTTACTGAGACAATAATGAATGGTCATCACTACAATTGACCTCTGGTCATTATCACTCAACCATATTTCTAAGCCCTATCCTTTTGAATCCATTTCTGGCTTCTTGAAGCCAGGAGGTGCTTCCATCTACCAGAACCGTATCTCTTGCTGGAGATTTTAGGTTCATTCTTAAAGCAGACAGAAGACTACAAGAAGTCCAGAGATCTAAGGCAGAAACTCCTACACTAATGAACCTGGTAGGATTGTACATTTGAAGAACTGTGGGCCCAAGTAGCTGAAGCATACCCAGCCTCACCAAAAAGCTTCTAAGATGGGAAAGGACAGCAATTCAATATGAGAACTTTGAAGCAGGGCCTGACTTCTGGCTGGTTCATGCTCTGTGCAAAGCAAATGAACGCTTGTGTCATATCCCGTACTCATTTTGTCCATTGTAAAAACCTTTCTATGGTCTATGGGAACTTTTCCAGTTATCAGGGCTGTCAACTAAAAGTAGCACTGCCCAGACTATTTTGCACTGGGGACATTCATGGAAGACTGGGAGGCAGTCATTGCCATTTTGAGGGATGGCTTCAGTAGGGAAAGAGGCTCTTCAGTGATGAAAGCTTCCATCACCTTCCAATAGCCATGGCTTTATTTGTAGTGTTCAGGCTCCTGTATCACCAGTGCTGACTGATGGGCAGGGAAGCTAGTGATATGATGTGCCTTCCTCTTGGATTTCTGTGCTATCTAAGGCCCAAACCCAGCTTTCTGCCTCTCTTCCGGGAGTGCATAAATTCTCTCTTATTCTCTCCAGCTTGAACCAGCTGTAATATCTTTTGGTCTCTCCAGCTTACAGTTCTGACCTATGACTTGAAAATGTTACCATGGAATAGCGAACCTCATTGACCATGGTTGCCTCTTCTTCACAATGCAATCAATAAACTGAGTGCCTCTTGAAGTGTAGTTAATGTCAAATTAAAATAATAGAGCTAAAATATTTATCTTTGCATATGGTACAGGTGCGTCTCGAAATTTCTAGATAGGAGTGATGGCCAACAACTGAAAAGGTTACAGTAGAGAGAGATGTATCAGCAGGGATGAAAGAACATTAAGGAACAGCAAGATGAAGGGAAATCTGGGAATCAATGCCCACATCTGCACACATATACACATACACGGAGGCAGGGCAGTGTTCGCACTGAGATCTTGTGTATGGCTCCAAGATAGCTAAATGCAGGGGTCAGGGGAAACGATGATGTGTAACTGGGTCTGTTCGAAGAGGGAGGGACAAAGTTGATGAAGCCATGGAGAGAAAAGAACACAGTTCATGTGAGATGGGAGGGAAGCTGAGTGTCACTCTAGTAGAAAATAAGATGAAGGGACCCAGAGTGGTCACACATAGGGCACGTGGTGCTGGTCTGGAGAACGGTCTGGGTTCTGTCATGACTCCTCCTAACATGTTACTTAAAAACGTTCACCTTGGACATGGCTAACTTGGCTGACTTTAGCCATCCATTTGCATTCTGTGCTTTGGATGGATTAGTCTTCCATGCACACCACAGGCTTTCCAGGGTCTGTGTTTTACACATCCTGAACACACTCTTGCTTATTTAGCTTCTCTGCAAATACGTGTCAGTTGTTCTCTGTGCTAAGCAAAGTTGACTGGAGCATGTACTTTCGCCTGGAATATTTTGTAAAACAGCAAATAGCTTTCTATTTGAGTAAGGACCTCGGGGCTCCACCCGGTACTTACATGGAAAGTTTGTTGCTTGACTTTTGTGCAGTAAGAGTTGTTTACGACATGCAGGGCTTGTGGACAGGATCCATCTCTCTTTTGACCTTGTTTGTTTTTTCTTTCCTCCTGTGACATTAATTATTTCCCAACCATGTGGGTTTTCTTTCTTTCTTCTTTTTTTTTTTTCTAACTTAGAATTCATGCATGAGGTTGAGAGAGTCATGTGTGTATTTTTAGTTTTGTATTATATTTTGTCCTGAGACTTCTGTTTCACAATAGGGTATTTCAGCCTTCTAGAGAACACCCTTTAGCCCAGTGGGCACTTCTGATTACAGGGTCAGAAGCTAGTCTATAATCACCATTGCCATTGCTCTGTGGATTTTACAGGATATCCTAGGGGTTTCAGATCTCTGGAGCTCAGATTTTGGATAGTTGTAGGCTGTGTAAATGCTAGGACCTGAACATGGGTTTTTTTGTAAGAACAGTAAGTGCCCTTAACTGCTGAGTCATCTCTCTAACCCCAGTTGCTGTCATTTTTATTCTACTTCTGTGCATGGCCCTTTAACTTTCAAAATGCCGCATTGTGTATCCTTCCATTTATCTTTATTGCAAATCTATCAGATAAGCAGGTATTTTTATTCATGTTTTAGCAGATAATAATACAAAAACAAAGAAAAGTCCTAGTAATATCCTTGAGGTTACGTGGCTTTAAGAACAAAGCTGTTACAATCATGGCTGTCCAAGGATTCTGAAGCAGGCATGTGTAGTTGATAGAATTGTATCGTATTTTACTGACTCATTCATTCCTTCAGGGAAAGAAAGATTAATCAATAAAAGCTGGGCCATAGCTCAGTCAAAGATGCCCACAATGAGTGTCCAAGCTCTTCCCTCCTCTTGACTCCTCAGAAACCATGATGGTTGCAGGGTTTGCTGCTTTGCCACTTAAGTGCACTGAGGCTTCATGTTGGTATTTCAAATATAAAATTACAGGAAATTAGCAACTTTTCTCTTTTGTGAATGGAATTTTCATTTTTTTTCTAATCACTGAGGAAGTGCCAATTTTCCATGAATATGGAAATTATTTGATTTTTTTTTCCCTTAGGATGCTAACATTTCAAAATGGCCACACGATTCCTGTATGGATCCTGACAAGGACATAAAACCCAGCATGATGACTGTCACGCTGCTGCTGTCAGCTCCGTGTTGTCCCCCATGAAGTGCCTTACTTCTGATGAGATCTAGGCTGCCAGAGTCCTGTTTTTCTATGAACAGAATCACCTCTTGTTTTATTAAAAACAGCAGAAACTCATGGAGGCATGCGTGATGTCATTTGTGAGTGTGAGGGAAAAGAATTTCGGAAGTGGGGTCTGCTTCATATTTTTGAAACATTTTTTTTACTCTAGTTTTTCCCTTTTGACCTTCCTGAGGATGAATGTGGGTGTTAAATTGTTAGCAAAGGGAGGGTCCCTTCACACACACACACAAACACACAGAAGAGAGAGAGACTTTCCCACACACTGGTCTTGGCTCTGTGGCACTCCCGTGGAAGGCTAAATGGAAAAGATGCAGGGAGCTTTTGATCTGCAGAGAAACTCCACCAGGATCACTGCAGTCATTTTTACATGCGCATTTGGGCTGGAAGGCGATGTGTATGGGGGAGAGGGTGTGACTTCTCTTTTAAAACCTTCTAACATTATGTTTATAAATGTTAAAATATTAAAGATGAAGTAAAAAGTAAAGGCATTCCTTTGCTTATCTCCTCATACTCCTAAGACTGGTGGCAATGTTTGGAACTTGTCCCTTTTGGATTTTTGCTATGAATTAAAGAACTGTTTATTGAAGACCACAATTCACATTAATTTCTTGTGCAGCTGAGAACTTTCTAAGAAATGAATCTCTCACAGGTATCATCCTGTAACTTGTTTTGCTTTTTCACCGCTAAATGTGTTCTGTTTTGTTTTGGTGGGGTTAGAGTTCCTAAACTTGGCTTACCCTTCTTAGGGCTGTATGGTGTTTTCCTGCATCGGTTTTATGACTCTCTATTGAGAAGTATTGTGGATACAATCGCTCACTCCTACAGTGCCATTTGAAGCCTCTGTCTTTGCACACAAGGACCATACTTCTCGAAGATTAATTCCCACCAGTGGAATGAATAGGTACTTGTAATTCCAGTGCCAAAGGTCTAGATTAAAAAACAAATCATAGATCTTTACAAGCTAACACTCAATTGTGTCTAAGATAAGACCCACTCCAAAGTTCATTCCTGTGGTAGTGTGCTAATTACTGACGCTCAACAGAAATCAGAGGAAGGGACTCTCTCACAGTGAACAGTCTCCAGACATCATGCTTACCAATTACATGGGGATGGCTGGTGTTGGGCTCTCCATGTCTATACACATTTGCAACCCCTTAAGGGAGGTTGGGAGCCACTGTTCTGGTGGAAGGGCTCCATCATGGCAACTGACGTGCCCTTCTGTTGGGGTTCTATATCTATATAAGCACACAAAGTGTCCCCGATACACTCGTTTGTTTTATGTAATTAAAATAATGTGGGCTTTCTGTTACAGAGCTATTTGGTACATGTGGTCTTGGCCCGGTTCAAGCCCACAAATGCACATTATGTCCATAGCACACATTATGCATGGTGCTGTAAACAAGGGTCTGGAGAATGATCAGAGACAAAGGGATACTTTTCAGTAGAAACAGAATCCATATAGGTTGTTAGGTACTAAGGTAGATGACCTTTTGTCTTCTCTGTTTCGGGTTGTCAGCTATTGGTCAGATGTGTGTGGAGTGAGTGTTGTCTTACACTGACCAGCAGCTACTACTTCACCGCACAAAACATCCCTTGTATACTTTACCGCATGTGAATTACATCCATGCATGTGATTTTGTATTGCCACATCATTTCTATAATGCTGGCAGAGGAGAGAAAGGTATATCTTTATTAAACCAAAGGTAATAGGGGTCAGAGAGAAGGGATAAGAAGAGCATAACATAGAGCCAGCGCCCTGCATTGATTTCTAATGAATGTCTTTGTAGACTTGGCACCTGGAGCTTCAGACTCTAAGTTTTGTGCTCCTTTTGGTTAATATACAAATGTGTCTGGGACACACAATAGAGAGAAGGGTAGATTAGGGAAATTTTCTAGAAATGAGTGTGGGCTATTCAAAGATTCTCCTTCATAATTTTTAAACATTGTGTGAGGGAACACACACATGCATGCACATGCCTTGAACTGAGTTCAGCAAACAGGCTTGAAAACTGTCATTCCAACTTTAGAAAAATCTAGTTTTGCATAATTAAAAAGCTAAAAAGGAAGAATTTGTCTTTAAAAATTGACAAAACGTTTTGCAAATGTTGCATTAAATGATTTGTAATCATTTGTGTAGGATATTGCAAAATTTACAAAATGGCAGTGTGAGGTGAAATTTTAAGCTTATGCGACTATGGTCTGCAAGTAGATGACAAGGGCTTTTCTGCCACAAGAGCACATATTTGAACAACACTAGGTGGATCTGTAATTCTTGGATGCCGCTTCCCTCGCTATCCTCTTTGTTAGAAGACCTTGACTTTGTAAGTGTACATTTGTCAATCCTGGTTAATTTTCAGGAACATAACTTCCATGGTGGTCCAAGCATTGCTGTTTGCTGCCTGGAGAGTGAACCATTATAACTCATTTCCTCATGAGTTTGGATTGTTTTCCCAATTAGTCAGTAATCACCATGCTGAGAACATACAGGGCAATGTGTTTGGATGAGGGACTAGGAACTGGGAAAGTGCCTGCCCAAGAATGGGGCTGACTGAGGCTTGAAACAGTTTGGATATCAAAAATGAAGACAGAAACACAGAAAAATGAAGCCATGAGTATTGTAAAAAAGCCAGGAGGCGTGCTTAGGGCAGGAACTATGAGGTTGAATTAGACATTGTACAATAAAAAAAAAATCTACATTTTCTTCTTGTCAATTTCTTCTGTTAATTTTCTTCCCATGGGAAAAATAGAAGCAATCATTTTGAGATGTGCCCTAGCATAACATGGTTCAGTAACCTCCCAAAGGTCAGTGCTTAGCCCATATCACAAGGCCGAGACTTGAAGGCTCTCCCAAACAACATCCTTGACTCTGGATCACCTGCTTCCAGTTCCTAACCGGACGGGGCCATCTCTGTGGTGAGCGCATCTGGAAGGAAGCATCCTCTGTAATACAGAGAGGAAGGCTGTTCTCCAGCCACCAGTTCGGGTGTGAAGTAGAGAGGGCAGGAGCTGCTTCAGGTTAGTGAGTGAAAAGAAATTCAACAGAAAAGCAGGAATTTGTGTGTGAGGAGGGCGGGAGGGGGAGAACTCAAGTGTGTGGGTGTGGAAATGGATCCCATGTTATGTTGTTAAGAAAAGCTGTTTGTAATCTTTGCAACTGCCTCAGGAAGGAAATCCATGCCAGGATGCTGGAGGCAAATAAACAGTTCTACGATTCTTTTTTAACAACAAATTCTGGGAACCATAGAGAGGAATTTAATTTTACTACACTTTACCAAAATTCTAGGATAGACTGAGTGTCTAAGCAAAGCTTTGGAGTCCGAATAAAGGATGTTGTGATGAGTAATAGCTGATGGGGGTTATAAGGAATGAAACAGATATGACTAGCCTGTACAATCATTTGCAAAATCCTACTATTGTCTGAGGAGAGAGAGCGAGAGAGAGAGATAGAGCGAGAGAGAGACATACAGAGAGAGACTGAGAGGCAGAGAGAGGCACAGAGAGAGGTCATCATAATCATGTAAGTAAATTTGATTGGGTTTTAGCAAAGATTTTTCCAGAATTTTCTTTGAAGGATTTGGTGAACTACATATAAAATATGAATTCTGATACATTTCATATCTGATGATTAATCAGTGGTCTTGAATTAAGCACTGGTCATGAAGCTGAACTCTGTCTTCCTCTTGGCAGCTCCCAACATCCACCTACACCAATTGTGAAGCTCACACAATCAGTCATTTTATGGGTTCCAGTGCTATTCAAGTAGAACTGGGAGGGAAACTAGGAACTAACTGGACTGCATGCCTTTTGGTGCTACCATTGACCCAGTTTCACAGAAAAGGTTGTTTTTTTTTTTAATGAGTACATAATTATTTAATTTAAAAATGTTCAGGCAACATCCCAAGAAGACAATTGCTATCCTCTCTAACAGAGATGATTTTTCTTCAATTCTATGTAAAACTTTTAAGGAATAAAATTAGTAAGTGAAAAAGAAGTTCGTTCCAAGCAAAGATGGAGGATTGGAGGATGGAGGATGCTCCATGCTTCCCTCCATAAGGAGCAGGTGTCACACAGCTTTCCAACCATCTCAATGTTATTACAGAGGCGAATATGGCTTTGAGGAGCACGCTCAGCAAGCACTTTCCATTTAAGAGCAGCAGCGTGGCTGTGAAACATGGAAAGATACTTGGGGAAAGAGCAACATGGCACTGAGAAGGAATTATAGATGGAGCAAGATTGCGAGGCATCTGTAAGCAGGATCAATTTTAACAAGCCTCCCTAAGCCAGGTATTTTGAAAAGGAAGAGATTAGCTACACAAAAGTATTTTACACGCTGCTTTATTTTTTTAAAGGAAACTCACAGTAAAAAGCTCACATTGTTTGTCACGATTCCCGAAATAATATTTTTCAAATACCTAATATTAGACTACGTGCAATTGGAGGTCTGAATTATTATTATAAGCAGCATGGCTAATTTCTGCAGTGATGTCAAGCTTCACCATGCCATCACAAGTTCTTATCCAATATGCTCTTAGTTCCCCCTTTCTCATGAGTTTAGCTACCAAGAAAAGTAAACATAGCTTCCTAATTGATCCATCTAATACATTTTGTGAACTGTGTATTATTATACTAACTGTGCATATGGACTTCATAGCCATCTCCAACATAGTATATGTAACAAGGCATGCCACTCCACATCATTGGAAGGGGATCCTGTTTTTCCAGCGGTCTAAGAAACTTCCTTGTTCTTTTCAACTCTAAGATTTTCTGTGGGAAAATGTAAGCCTTGTTCTTTAATGTTCTAAAAAGCCCAGAGTGGAAGTTATAGATTTAGATTTCACACTTACAAAATATTTTTGTATTTGTTTGTTCAGTGGTTGAGAACTACTTGCGAGAGTTGGTTCTCTCCTTCCACCTTGTGTTTGTGGGATGCAGATTTATCAAAACCAGATTGCCATCCTTTGTGACAACCCTCTATACCCACTGAACCAACTCACTGATCCAGTATGAGACTTTCAAGGCGCAGAACTTATCCCATACATCTACTTTTGGAAGGTGGCGAGTCTCCCACCTCACGAGCTAGTTAATTTAGACTAATGTGGAACTATCTACAGCTTTTTCCAAAGAAAATTGTACCAGTAATGTCTGAGGCCCCCTTCACTTTAAACACACACACACACACACACACACACACACACACATACACTCACCAAATTTCTCATGGAGTCACGATTAGATCAGTTTTTCACAAAACCAATCATACTTACATGGAAACGTTTATAATACCTGTTTATCTTGTTAATTACAATTCCATTACATCACATTTGATGCCCCAGCCTTTAAAATCTCTTTCTAAATCTACACCACAAAGTAGTCCCTTTTTAAAAAAACTACGTCCTCTACTACATCCCCACCAGGAGTTACTCACGGGATTGACAATGCAAGTCCTTGCCACAGCCAACTCTGGCTCTCTGAAAAGTAAGAACATCTTGCTAACTAGTTCAAGCCTGTTCCAAGTAACCTTGGTCCCAGGGTCTCATTAATCACAATATATTTTCCATAGCAACAAACTTGTACATTCAATAAAAAGCAATAGCTCTTAGCAAGAGTAAAATCCCAGGAGACAGAGCAGGAGAACATCATTTTTGATAATGGCTGGAGACATGAGTTCTATTAGAAGAAAATATAGTAGGAAAGCATAGAATAAAAATTGATACCTTCCTTAGAGAGAGTCCCAAGGGGACCCTGGGCAAGTGGGAGGTGGGAGAGGCTGCACTCTGTGTGCCTTTGAAGGTAAGAAGAACAAAGTTTAGAACAATGGTGGTTGGTCCAGACTCTCACATGGCATTGCCTTCCCCTACAAGTATGGAGGAAAGTGACCCTCATGATTACAACTAATAGCATCTATTAAGTGTCTCTTTTATGCCTGACATATCACTAAATATCACGCATGCTTTATTTCATTTAATTTCTCAATGACTCTCTTACATAATTCATTATCATTACTATTTTAAATTTGAGAAAACCAAGGCTTCACAGATTATCTGCTACTGACAACTAACAGAAGGGATGCTCATATCTAACCCTATGGCCCACATTTGTAAACAGTTGGCTCTATAGACTTCCACAGCCCAGGCTCTAGCTTTCTCTCCAACAATGGAATGGTTATTGGTCATTGGGGAAAATTTGTTAAAGATCATTATCTCTCCTTGCAATTCATCTGGAGGCCTCAGGCTTCCACCCAAGACCCATAAACTTGTGGAAGCAATAGATAAGAGTGAACCTCCATAAACCTGAAACCATAGAGTTACAAAGTACAGTGTGGCCTTAAAAAGCTTAGAATCTTAAGATTTCCCACACATACAGCCTGAATAGAAATTCATGTTTTGGTCCAATTCCCAGTAATTCAGAAACAATGTAGTTTAAGTTGGATTAGATTGGAGAAATATTTGATAGGTAGGTAGATAGAATGAGGGATGGATGGATAGATAGGCAAGTAGGTAGATGGATAGATAGATAGATAGATAGATAGATAGATAGATAGATAGATAGAAAAATAAAATAGATTAGGAGTTGGATAGATATAGAGATGGCTGCATCTCAGGTGGTGGAGGGAAGAGATTTATGTCACATTAATTTTTGGCTGTACTTGGTTAGGTGTGGAATACAAGTGAATTTTGGAGCTGCCATCTTGCATATGGTATGTGTCTTGGTTTGGTGTAACATGAGGGGCCTGCTCATTGGGGCTACTGTCCCGCCCAGTACCCCACAGCCGGCAAGCCCCAAAGAAAATCACACAGAGAGTCTACATTAAGTTATACACTGATTGGCCCATTAGCTCAGTCTTCCTACCAGCTCTCATAACTTATATTAACCCATTGTCAGCCACATGGCCAGTACCTTTTCTCAGCTGGGCTGCTACATGTTGCCTCCTTGGAGATCTGCACAGGAATGCCAGGGAAGCTTCCTGCTTCCCAAATCTCCTGTTCTCACCTCTACTTCTTGTCTGGTTTTCCCGCCTATACTTCCTGCCTGGCCAATCAGCATTTATTTAAAACATGATTGACAGGATACAGAATTGTCCCGCACCAGTTTGGCTTTTGAACTCTCTGTGTAACTGGGGACAAGCCATTGATTTCTCTAAGCATTACTCTTATAATTAGTAGGTTTATGATGATAATTTCACTTCTGCCTAAAGAGTTCCCCCAGGCTCTCAGCAGATATTCTCATGGCTGCTTCCTTCTCACTCTGGTGTTAGAGAAAAGACCAGCTCCCCAGTGGAGGCTTTCCTGATCCCCAACTCCTGTGGTCCACTCTGGGTAATTCTGTTCTCTGCTCCATTAGTCCATGCAGGTTTTCTTTGTCCCTGTGTGTAATAGTCAGTCATGCATTTATTTAGATGCTTATTTGTCTGCCTCATTCAACAGAATGTGACCTATTTGAAGTTGTGGGCATCTGTCTTGCTCTTCACATATCTATGTTCAGCCTTTGGAGAATGGTTGCTGTGGGATAGAGGCCCTGCCAGCACTCTCTCTGCTACTTCAAGGAACGTAAATGAGGTAACAACCGTTTGTGTGTGTTAAAGAGGTACCTGCCGTGAGACCCGTCCTGAAGATCATTCTCGAAGAGTCCCCTGAAGGAGAATCTTATATTCTTTGTATGATTCCGACGTGTATCCTTGTTTCAAAAATATTATGTTAGAGAAATTGCTCATATTCTCAAGGCTCTTTCCATCTTAGTTGGCAGTCAGTATCCTTGCTCAGGGAAGGAAAGACAACCATCTCTACCAGTTTGATGGCTCTGGCCCCAAATGTGTGCTCCTTTGGTCTTTCTGAATTACAAAGAGAAAAAGAAAAGGGGAAAAAATTCCCTGAGGTGGACGGGGGTGGGGTGGTGAGGAAGGATCTAGGGATAGAGAGGGGAGGGCTAAAGCAAAGACAGGGTGAATTGAATCAGTACACAATGAAATACCCCTCTGTAGGGGTCTGTGAGAACAATGATAAAGAAATGAGAGGGGAGAAGCCAGGGAAACAGATGTAGCTGCCAGAAGTTAAATACACATCTGTTACGAATGCTCTTCTCATATGCAGGGTCAGAAAAATATGTACAGATGTAGCACCCCACTGATTGACAGCGAGACCTCAGTTCTGGCTCGGGGAATCTTGTTTACTTGACAGCACTTTGTTTTAAAGCTGGAGGCAGAGAAATGTCTTATGCATGTCCTTAAACTGGAAGGCCTTTTGTTCGGGATACTTATACCATTTGCAGATAATGATGTGCATAGCAGTTTCAGCTGTCTGCATATGCATTTTTATGTTTTTTTATGACAGTTCTGCGTACTGAACTAAAAGGCCATTTAGAACTGTCAGCGCTGACAGGCATCACCCTTTACATTTACAATTCTGTTAGCGTGCATTGTCAGGTGGGCTCGCCAGACTGCCGAAATGTGATTTCCTTTGAAACCTATGTATGACTTTAATTTAATACAGCAGCCTCAAAAGAGAGAGAGGGAATAAGAGAGAGACAGAGAGAGCGCCCAAGAGAGCTTTATTAAGTATTCTTTTTCCATTAATCTCCTACTTTTTTGTTTTGTAAGACCCTTCCTTTATTCCTCGGCTCCTTTCTTTTCTCTTCCCGCTCTCTCGGCATTATTTCCTCTTTTCGTCTTTCTCCTCCACGGGATTCTTCATGTCAAGCCGGAGGGAAGTCAGACAAGGGGAATGACTTTACCTATCTGAGCCAAGCCAGGCTACCTCTCACTTTCCATATGGCCCAGGGTTAATTTTCAGTCAAACCAATTTTTAAAAGATGTTTGGCAGAGTGTAGTGCCTAGTGAACATTCACAATCTGGACGGTGGGGACATGGAAGGGATCCATTTACTCTGGCTAATGACTTATCATCTCGTATCATCAGAGCCACCTGTCTTTGACAGAGCCCCTTTATTCTCCCCCTAAACATTGTATTTCAGCAGTGTGCAAGTCTGCCTTGCAGGAAAAAAAAAAAAGAAGAAAAAGATTCTGACATACGCCGCACCTTCAGAGGAAGGGAAGCTAGGCTAGGACATGGTAGGCGCTGTAGGGTTTGATAGTTCACCTGGGATAACTGGCCATGTGTGCAGGAGGCAGTCATACTTCATCGCCAGTGGGGATGAAATGAAATACTAACATGTCCATTCTGACCTGAGACAAATGTGCTAACTAGCGACGCAGCTTCAGTTCCAGGAAAGCCCTGCAACTTTTCTGACCCCAGAGCGTTTGTGGTGGGTGAGTGACGGAAAGGAAGTAGGTCACAATTCTATGGATGCATTTCTGATAACTCGCTGTGAAGACTCACAGGGATTAAAACGGGCTTTAAGTCACCAGAATCTCTTTTGTATTCTAATTTTGTTTTTTTATCTTAATACAGGATTCCATTGGTCTCTGATAAATTGGAATAATATTTGGCTATGCAGAGAGAAAGGCAAGTTAATTATCTGCTAATATAGAAAGTTTTGAGGAAAATGATGGCCAATAAATAGCTTTTTGAAAGCCTTGATTTTAAAACTTTTAAAACTTTAAAAACCTGGGCTATACCAGAAACAGAACACATGCTGATCTACAGTGTATGGTGCCGCAAACCTTATTGCGGATGAAATCGTGGAGCCCATACCCAGGTCAAAATGTAGACTACCGCCAGCTTCTCAGGAGGGGTGAATATGCTTTCCAAATTCTCACCCCTACCTTCAGTGTTTGCAGGAAGGCAGAGCTGAGCAAAACTGGGAGTACTGAATGAATTTTGTACCAGGAGGCATAGTTTGTGTTAACCGATGAATGATTCAACCCATGGCAGGTGGGGGTTGTATACCATATTTCTCTTAAGAATCAGACACCCCCATGATGATGACAATGCCCTGCTTCATGTATGGGTGGTAGAGTACGGGGTGGGTATTTTGAGATTGCCCTTGTGTCTTTCTCTCTTCTCCTGTGGTGTAACTTCAGGTTAAGCAAAAGGATTACCCTTTGCGGGAAGTCCTTTTTTCAAAAATTCCATTTGCCTTGTTCAGTGTTTAAGGAGTGTCTTTGCAAATACCAACATTGTTCTTCAGATCTGCTAATCAGTAGCTTTCATCTCTGGCAGAAGGGATGGGATGCAGCCCTCGGGCTCCTGAAGGCAGGTGGGGAGGATGGAGAGAGCTCTAAGAGGGAAACAGAGGGGATGGGAGGGAATGGATGGCAGGCAGAGGCAGGCTGTAGACGAGTCCAACTCTGCCATGCATTGAGGCTGCATTTGCCAGCCCAACTGTGAGCCCAGGCTGCTTAAAGCTCCTTCCCAGAAGAGAAAAACTAAAAGAGAAATCAGAAGCTACCCAGGGCTCTGCCCCAGCTCCTCCTCCCTGTCTGCAGTGCACACTAGCCTCCAACACCCTGCGGGAACCAATTACAGTATTCTAATGAGGATAGTTCTTATTAACTGCTTTGGCCAACCTGTTTCCTCCTCATACACATGCTGGCTGTGACCACCTCAGCTCAATTCACCTTTCCTGGCCCCTCTGCTACCACAGCTGGCCTTATGCTCCCTAACTGTGCACAGAATCACTGGTGATAGGGGAACATATGAATGGCAGTGTAAAGTCTAATGTCTGTAGAATGCAAAGAACTGTGGCCCCATCAAGCCAAAGAACAAAACAGGCAGGTGGTGGCTTGAAGGTGCCATGCTTCCCTTAATTGTGTGTCTCTGGGGACCAAAATTAATGGCCATATTTGCAGCAAATGTTCCACTACTCTGGACATGTTTCTAGACAACATATAAAATATCAAGTTGAAAGTCACTGGTGTGAGCTTTAATGTTGCTATCAAGCACTACCTTTGCAGCCTCCAGCCAATTCCTTAATGTCCACAGCTAAACTCTATTGTGCCAGGTATATATGTGGAAATAACAGTTCCTACTCTGGAGGGGTACAGATGTTTCAAGAACAGTGGATGTAAAGCTCTGAGCAGCTAAGTCTTAGTTTGATGACTAGCAAGTAGTTCTACTTGTTCTACCGTATTTGTCCTAATAAAGAGAGGATAACTAGGAAAAATGGGAATTCTTGTCACTTACTGGCGAGGGCCGGTTCCTGCTTCCTAACTCTCCTCTTTGTGCCGTCAAGACCCACCTCAGGACTCCATGGCACGGACTTCCATTTTGCACAGCCATTATGAAGACTATGATAGGTATTCTCTAGATAAACTCTCTAAGGAATATTAAGAAAGGTTTAGTTTTTATCCATGGCATATAGGCATATGGGTGGAGTTGCCCATTGGTGTCCCTGAAAGGCTGGTTTCAGAACCCTCTTTAGATACCAAAGTCTTTGTATGCTTAAGTTACTTATATTAAATGTAGAATTTATTATGTAATTACCCACAGACATTTCCTGTTTAAGTTGTCTCTAGCTTACTTATAATACCTGAGATAATATAAGCACTATATAGTTAGTTTTGTTTAAATAATGCCACAAGTGTTCAAAATATTTATACATGCTCTATACATAAACAAATTAAAAATATTTTCCATCTATGGCTAGTTGTTTCATTAGATGTGGAATCCAGAGGTCTGGGGGTCCATTGATGTATATAGTCATAGAAACACATAAAAAGCCATCTTCAGGCTTTCCTGAATTGTGTGTGTGTGTGTGTGTGTGTGTGTGTGTGTGTGTGTGTGTGTGGTGCATACGTGCACATGTGTGATGCATGTGCTTGTATTATATGTGTGTGATGGATATGTCATGGTGTGTTTAGAGATCAGAAGATAACTTCAAATGTCAACCCTTGCCTTCTATCTTGCTTGAAACAGGGTGTTTTTGGTGTCTGCTGTTGTGCACCGGAGGCTCTCTGGTCCACAAGCTTCTAGGGATTCTCCTATCTTCATCCTGCATCTGATTGCATTAGCACTGGGGTTAGAGGCATGTACTACTGTGCCTGGCATTTTGTAGATTGTCAGGAGACATACGACTGTCTTCCCACATGCATAGCCCGTGGATCATCTTTTAAGACTGGAATGAGTTTGTGTTGTGTGTATGAATCAATACACAACCAGTGACATGTGTCCAGGAGATTCAGAATTAAAGATTGCAGTATGGGTTCTGTTTACAGCCCTAATGCTCCCCATGATCTGTGTGGCCTTCCAAATGTGTGTTCAGTTACCTCCTCCATAGTGACTCATCCATCTTTTACCACCCTCCTGTTTATTAGGTTTTCTTGCCTGTTCATAAGAGATTGCATTGCTCAATCCCTTGACCTTTCCCTCGATGGTTGTAAGGATCACGACGCCTTAGAATCTAAGCTTTACAAAATGAATAAGAGAAAAGTTGCCTCCAAGTTGTTTATGAAGACAATCCAGATTTGCTACCGATCTGGAAAATGACTGTTGTATGGAACTCTGAACATTTATCTAAACATTTTCTTAAAGACTTTGGCTCCTGCGTGCAAAGGACTGCTTGCCTTTCACCAGCTGTGGAGATGAGGCAGGAAGGCAGTATGGGTTAGCACTGGTTATTCAAATGCAGATTTGGTGCTGAGCCAAGTCCATGGGACCTGAAGCAGGACTGTGGATGCCTTTTTTGGTTTACAGTCACATATGTCCCAGCCATTAAACAAAGCAGCATCTGCCTTATGGTGTTTGTTCTGTTTGCCCTCTGACTGTGAGAAGAGACCTAAAGCCTCCCTAGGTTTTTGTGGTCTGGAGGGGAGACAAGGGAAAGTTCACAGGCCACAGAGCCTGACATAGGCTGACCCACAGGATCAAAGGCCCAACTGGCATTGTAGAGAGAAGACACTATGATTCCAGTCCTTGAAAGCTAGGCCATTTCTGCATTCCTTTTGTCCCATGGTTGACTTTCTCTCCCATGTCTTTGACTTGGTAAGTCTGCACAAGTCCCTTAACCCTGAACATCCTCTTTTGTTGTTTCTGGAACCACTGACCACCATCTAGTTTGACCTCTTAAGCCCCCTGCTCAGGGATGTGCTCCTTGGTGTCACTCCTCTGTCCAATATTAGCACAGTTTCTGGAGCATAGCCGATGCTCAATAAGTATTTGTTAGGCTGAAGAGATAAATTTTAAAAATGAATTAATCTATCATTACCATGAGTGTCCGACAGCAAATGCTCAGTCTTCCTCTCATTCATCTCTCTGTGCTCTTCTTTCGTTTCTCTCTGACCCCTGTGTTTATAAGATATATAGTCTCTAGATTATGTGTATAATCTTATTCAGTCTTCACAGCTCTATTGTTTCCAGTAGGTATTCCAGGGCAGTCCCTCAAAAGTCTTCCTGTCACACCATGAGTCAACAATCTGCATCTCAGAGCTTAGGTTTCCTGGGAGCTGTGTGGTGAGGATAGTGGCCTCATCCACTGTGACTGGCACTTGGAATCTCACTGGAGTGGCCCTATTTCCAGCTGAAGGGCAGAGACAGCATCTGTGCCTTCCTTGCTGTTGTGATTCTCTCTGAGGCTCTGAGGCTGCTGGGTTCTGCTGAGAAGGGAAGGGTAGAGAGAGATTTGTTATTGCTTTTCTGATGTTTCAGGTTACTTGGTCCCGGGGGTGGGGTTTGGGGGGGTATGGGATGCTGGATTATAGGAAGGGAAAAGCCAGAGATATACAATAGCCCGACACTACTGGGATGTGAGGTGGAAGATGCAGAGAAGGAGTGATGCTGAAGTAGCAAAAATTGTCATCCCTACCTTTCTGCTGTGCATGCTATCTCCTCCATCTTTGCTAGAAGCTCCCAGAGGACAAAAGTGAAGGGTACCAGTGTCCTAGGAAGCCAGTCTGCGGTGTACCGACAGGCTGGGGCCATGACGTTCAGTACCCACACTGAGAGTCTCAATGTCCTCCTCGGAGAGATGGGTGCACAGTGATCCACACCCCACAGAATTCATGGGGATTCAGGGACCATAAATGAGAAACCTTTGTATAGTACCCAGGACCACATGTTTTCAACAGACACTCGTGTTCTGGCTGATGCGGTGCTGAGGCTCAAACACAAGCACGCGCGCACACACACACACACACACACACACACGGCAAGCACTCTCCATCTAGCTCCACTCCCCTGCCCTTAGTGATTACTTTTGTCATTGGCTTTCTGAGTGCCTGAGACTGCACTTCAGCCCAAATGCTAATCTTTCCAGTTCCCAACTCTGACCTTCACAGCTCACTCCCAGGCATTACACAACCATTTGCCTGGGCTGGGAACATAGGTTGTGGAGGGGAGAGCAGAGCGAAGATTAATTAAGAGAGAATAGTTAAAAAAAAAAAAAAGAAAGAAAGAAAAATCAGTGAATCTCAAATGGATGTAATATTTAAATACATAATTACTTCTCAACTTCAGTAGCTATAATATCAGAGATAAAAATCATGTCAGCTTCAATCTTTTTCTCATTGTAGATTCAGACCGCTACATTAGTGACTAACTTTCTGAGCTGTGTCATTTTCTCTTGGAAATGTACCTTTTCAGAGCAAAGCACAGAAGCCCTTCCAGGGCACACCCTGGAAACTCCCTACTGGGGCCTCTCCACTCCCTCCCACTGCTTTGGTCATCGGGGTATCTGATACTCTGTCTGCTCTCTCCCTCAAGAAGAAACAGAGACAGTTCATCTTGCAGAGTCTCTTCTTGTCTTGTGTTTGGCCCAGGTGAAGAGCTGGCTCTCACCAGCGTCAGTGGGAAGTGGCTACTTGTGGGTAATGCCGTGGGTGTCTATAATTCCGAGACTTCTCTGCTTGTAACCCAGGACCACTACCTTCCACCTTGACCTTGATCCTAGACAACAGGTCCCCAAACCCTTGCTTATTTTAAAAGGGAGTAGTCTCTCCCAATCCCCGTCCCTCAGCACTGTGATCCAGACCCTCCATAGAGGTGAGGGAGAACAGACGGTGAGAGCCTCTGCCTAATTCTCCCTGGAGTTTAGTCTGTGCCTCCTCCAGACAGATGAGAAAGGAAAGATCCTGCTAGAAGGTTTTGTCAAACCTTGTTTAAGGATAGCATTTTTCTAAGTTCTCTCCTCTTATCAGCATCTCAACTAGCACAAGGAATAGCATTCATTTCTCAGGACTTTCCCAAGATCAAAAGTGCTATGGAATAGGACAAAGGTCTAGAGTCCTTGCTCGTTTTACAGAATGGGAGGGAAAGAAAGTGGCTAGATGTTTCTCCTTCTCTTCCACTCTAGATTTTTCCTGGCCCTTCCTTTGTTGTTTATCTTGGTACTCAAATCTTCCAGCATTTCTTACTCCAGCTTCCTCTCTGTAGTCCCTAGGTGGCCAAGCCTGTCACACTAGCTGCCCAGAGACTCTCTTTCCCAACATACCATCTTTTTATTCCTCTATTTCCTTCGGTTAGCCCAGTCTCAGCAAACTCATAAACAGACTTCTCTTGTTGCTCACTCTTACAGCACTGTGTGAAAATCTTAGGCTTAAGATGGGCTGATTTTTTTAATGCATAAATGCAGTTGTCCAAATATGTGCCAGAATCTTAGAGAGAGCAAAATGGAGGAGAGTTGTGGATTTGTCTATGTTATCCACTTAGGAGACCTGGGTCCTCAGTCTTGAGAAAGGCCTTGAGTCCCCTCACAGAGAAGGTAACAATATTTGCTTCTCTATTTTGTTTGAATTATTTCTCCTTCCTAAAAAATCACACCACTTGGAGCAAACATAAAACCAGCAATCTATACATTAAGCTATAGCTTCAAGTACTTGTTAATGTCCTTTCTCTTCTATCCATACTCATTGCATCCTACAAGACTACTAATGTCTAATCTCTGATTTTTAAATGCATGAGATTATGAGTAAGAGGAGAGAGATGACCCATGGTCTCTAGCCTCAGTCAGCTTCCTTTCCTTTCCTGTACTCAATGCAACCTACACTTGCAATGGCTTTCTGGGGCCACATCCATCCCTGCTTTCAGCCCATTACCTCTGCAGCTGCCTGTGGCCAGCCCTATGGTGCATATCTCCATGTATTTGTTCTCCACAGCAGAACACACCAAACCAAGAGACTTATTCAGGTTTTGGAGATGCTCACAGAAATGTTGGCCACTCAGAATGAATGCGGTCTATAGTGAGGAGTAAGTAACACAGCTTTCAGATGACCGTGCCCCATGGGTGGGCCTGAGGACAAGATCTCAGGGCAGGACATCTTCTAAAGCTCAGCATGCATGGCAGGGTTCTTCTTGTTCAGGTCAAGTAACAGTGCCAATTTGAAGGTGGGGACTATGTTGCTTCTCATTGGGAAAACTGTACGTCAGATTCTCTAGGTTGTTTAAATGCAGAGACATGCTGGTTTAATGACGACCAATGAGTAGCCCTGGGGCAAAGGGCAGTAAAGGAAAGGCAATGACTGCATGTGAAGACTGTTCTGGTCCATACAGGATAATTAATACACATATTATGTAAACAAGAAAACAACCTACTAGTATTTTTGTGAATAATTTCTCTTTAGAATAAAGAGATCACTGGTGGAGATTTCAGAACCTCACAGTAGATGAAAGAAACTGTGATTGTCTGGCCAAGTTCAAGAAGCTGCTTCCTAGAAATGAACCCTCTATATCAGCAGAAAGCCAAAGTTACTTCTGCCAATAAAGTGTCGTTCATGGTTTCTCCCAAAGGCCAGGGAACATGTGAGTGGAGCTACTGAATGAAATATCTGTCTGTCTGTCTGTCTGATTCTGTCTCTGTCTGTTTCTCTCTCTCTGTGTGTGGAGTATGTACATACATACGTACATACTCATGAAGACACCAAAGGCCAATCATGGATGTTACTTTGCCAACTCCTCCTACCTTGTGTTTTGAGACAAGGTGTTACACTGGTCTGGAGTTCATAAAGAAGTCTGAGTCAGAGACCCAGCAAGCCTCAGAATGAGCCCGTGTCTGCCCCCCAACCATGCTGGGGTTACAGGTGTGCACAATCGCACCTCCATTTTTAAAACCCACATGCTATTAGGGCTAAAATTTAGATCCTTCTGCTTTCAACTCAGGTGGTTTACCAACTGACCTATCTCCTGAGATCCCCATCAAGTATTTTTAGAGGAAGAATTTTCAAACTATCTTTTCTGTTGACATTTTTTGATTAGGTGATTTCTTTGTTATCTTTGCAGGGAAACTGTCCTCTGTGCCACAAGGTATTTGACAATATCCTTTGCCTTTGCCCACTAGATACCTCCTAGTAGTGATAATCAAAAATATGTCTAGTTGGGTTTGCAGTGATGACTCTCTGCTCTCACAGAGAACACAGGTTGGTTCCCAGCACTCCTTCCCAGTGTCTCACAATCCCCTTTAACTTCAGTTCTCAGCACATTCAGTGCCCTCTTGTGGCCTCTGCAGGCATCGGATACATACACGGTGCACACAATGTACTTACAGGTGCTTGCACATCCACATAAAGTACAAAGAGATAAATCCTTTCTTAAAAAGTCTCTGGGGCCACGGCTGGGAAAGAAGAATCACCCTGTTCTCAGAGGAAACGGTTCTAGGCAGCTTGGTATCCTCTCTACCCAGCCAGACTTGATACTGAGTCCGAATAGAAGCAGACTGTGGTTGCATCCAAACTTATTGTCAAAGGAAGCTGCAGGTGAAGGGACGCCACATGAGTGTGGGGGCTTGCTTTGTTTCTTGGATGCCTGTGCAAACACAGTAGTGGCTATTTTAGACTGAGCAAAAAAAAAAAAATGAAGTGATGATGTTTAAGTATCTCTGACATTAGCACTATTACTTTCTGTCCTTCAAAGTTTAGAATGCTGAAGAATGAACTAGAGTGAATGAATTAAAAATTCGGACATAGAAGAAGACAAAGAGACTGAGAAAGTATCTACCAAGACATTCCTCTTCCAGCCTTGACTCTCCAGGATCCAATCTTCTCATTTGGCAAATTCAAGGAAGGGTCCTGTGGTAGAGAAGCAACCCCCACTTCAGTGGACCATTTCTCTGGGCCTTTTCATTCCCATGGGTCCTCCCTCTGTCACTTCCTGTATCAAGCAGGAAGTTATGACTTAGTAGCTCCATGTGCGCATGTGTGTCTGCTGGGCCTTGCTAGGACTAGGATATCATGAGGTTTCGGCATGTGTGGCTGTAGATGTTGTTTTCAATAATAATAAAAAAAAATTCCCTGGGATGCAATTAGGCCTGTTTACTTGTATTTGTTACAAAGGAGGAAATCCCTTTTATGCATGAAAACACATTTGCCTCATTCCCATTTTTTTTTCTTCCAAGCAAGATAGGACCATTTCTTGCAATGTTAACTTCCAGGATCTTTTTGCTGTGGAAAATCTAGTTAATAAAATTAAATACAGAGCTTACTTAAACAATATACTAAAGAGGACGATTGGGTCAGGAATGGAAAAGCTGCATTCTTGATGCCACTTAGAAAGGAGAGCTGTTTGGTGAAATAGTGGCCATCAGACATGCTAAATGCCCTATTGTTAGTCAAAAATCATAGATTTGTTTTTTATTTTAGAATATTTAAAAAAGATTTCCCACATGTTTAGTGCCCTGTGTACATAGGGAAAGTATTCTGTTCTCCAAGGAAGCTCCAGACTTGGCTCTTCTATTTTTCAATCTAAATAACACAGTGTGGGGGCAAGCATGAGGACCTGAGCTCTTTAAAAGAAAAGAAGGGGTCAGCAAGATGGCTCAGCGGGTAAAGCTGTTTGTCACCAAGACTGATGACCTGAGCTTTATCCCTGGCGTTCCTATGGTGGAAGGAAGGAACTGACTCCTGTAGGGTGTCCTCTGATCCCCACACTAAAGAAAGAAATGTAATAATAGTGAACAACACTAATAAAAGGCCAGGCCAATGAGATAGCTTAGACTGACAACCCTAGTCCAAACCCCAGCCCCATGTGGTAGAAAGACAGAACCAGCTCCAGTAGGTCCTGACCTCTACATAATGCTACTCACCACCCATGTGCCCTTACCCTACCCCTAAACAACCAATCAATCAGCCAATCATCAGTCAATTAAAACATTTTAAGGAAGAATAACAAGAAGCTGGTCATGGCGTCACGCACTGCAGTCCCAGTGTTCGGTTGACAAGCAGATCTCTGGGGCTCATTGGTCAGGTAGCCTAGCCCCTTTGCCGAGCTCCAGGTCAACAAGAGACTCTGACCCAGATACATAAATTAAAAATGGTTGATGTCAGAGGAGGGACAACTAAAGTTGTGCCTTTACCTCTGTGTGCATGTGCACACCCGTGCACACATAAACATGCAAACACACACACACACACACACACACACACACACACCAATAACAACCCAAATCCTGGACTGAGCCACACCCTGGGATAACTCATAAGCTACATTTGATGCCATCCCTTCCCTGCCAGGATCATCTTCAGGAGGATGGTGAGGCCAGCACTTTATATCAAATTTCCTCCTTAATTTGTGACTTTGGGCAGGAGAACTGGGAGAAGACTTTTCAGTCAATACATAATCCTCCCGATCATTTGTTAATGGGTGACTTTGGGACAATACTGTATGAGTGGCTGGTTATATGAAAGAAGGTGACACAGAAAAGCCCACACCATCATCAAATTTACTTATTTTCCATAAATACATATTGGGAATCACATATAAGCTGAAGATATAGCCAAATGGGCCTGGTATTTTTCAAAGTGATTGAGCTTATCACAGTGTTGTACATAGCCTCTCACAGAACCATTGATTTATAGAGCTTTCCAACCAAATCACCTTAGTGTAAACAACACGGACACATCCTTATGGCTCTTTTTGTCCTCACGATTTCTGAAAACCCCTGAAATGATGGTATTTCAAAAGATGTTTATTACAAACTTATTACACTCTGTACTTTCCTTGTTAAATCTGATACAGGCCCAGCAATGAATAACAGATCTTTCTAGACCATGACTCAGCCTCAACCTCCACAGGATTTTAAGAGCAGGGTTGACTGATGACAACACACCCTATGCTCATGCCCCTTCCACTGGGCTTCAGCGGATACCTCCTCAGACTCAGCTGAGCTTTGCACTGACCACAGGAAGAGTCTTTTGCCTCTTTCCCCCTGAGTCTGGGGGCACAGTATGTCCCATCAGCAGCTCCCCTGCTCTTTTGGCTAAAGCCCTTCCCCTTGCCTTGGATCCTGGCTAACATTTTCCACTGGTCAGAAACCTTGTTTATACAGCTGATCGAGTTAACAGTCCATCTCCTCTGCTCTTGTAGACACTCCAAGTCCATCGTCATCATAACAGGGGTTGGTTGTTTAGCTTGGCAGAATCACTCCAGTCACATGTGATAGCCAAATTGGATAGATGATCAATTCATTTTTCTCGGCACTTACTCCACTAAATAGAGCCACCACCGAGCCTCATGATGGAGTTGCTGCCTCAATGGAGGCACTCAATGTAGACCCATGCCTGCAGAAGCAGGGACTTTCAGACATCCGGATTGACAACCAGAGGACTGTCCTATAACGTGTATAATGCACTCTAAACTCCACACCTTTCGCCTTTCTCAGGAGCCTTAGCTCAGTTTTCTGAACTACATATATTAGAAGTACTAGGCTCAGAAAAAGCTTCTTTTGAAAAGTTACTGAGTTCGAGGAGTCCAAAAACGTCTAACTGCTGGCATCTCAAATTGCCTGCTCATTGTTCTACTCCCACCTCTATCTGTTTAAGCACTGATGTGCCTGAGATTCAGTGAGCCATGGCAGTCTTTATATTGATGGACACAGTCAACTCAGTGTAGGATCAAAGCTAGCGGAACTTCATTTAGAATATTTTCCCCTTATTTGAAGGAGAAAAATGAATTCCCTGATTGAAAATGGATTAAAACACAGTGGAGAATGTAGCAATAGGATTAAAACTCACAGAGATCATCTGCTTCTGTCTCTCCGTTGATGACTGAACGTGTACACCACCATTCTTGACAGTAGATTGCAAGGTGTAATTTTGAATGAAAATGTTTCTAACCACCGGAGCAAGCTTTCTCATTGACTTGCCATATGGCCCGAGAACACCATGCATCCCACCCATAGCTGCAGTAGAATGAAAGTAAGGATCATGCCTCTTTCCCGACGGCCAATTAGCAGGAGAACCAAGAGGAACACTGTGTGAGAGAGCACTCTTTAAAGTCTAAGACAATGTTAGACAGCCTGAGCTGGGGTGATAGCTCAGTCCGGAAAGCATTTCCCTTTCAAGCACGAGAACCTGTGTTCAATCCTCCAAAAGCCATTAAAACAAAAGCAAGCATGATGTAATAGCCAGAGCTAGAAGATGGAGAAAGGTGAGTCCCTGCAGCTTGCTGGACAGCTGGCCTAGCCTACTCAGCAAGACCCAGGCCAGTGAGAGACCCTGTCTCTAAAGGAAAAGATGTATGGTGACAGAGGAGAACATCCAACCTTGACCTCTGGTTAACACACACACACACATACTCATACACACACACACACACACACACACACACACACACACATACTCATACACACACAGACACACTCACACCCCTCCATTCACACAAAGGCACAAAGACAGCTGGCAGAATAGTCCATAAATTGCTGAATGACAGAAGGCACACGTTAGAGTCCAGAGATCTCATTCGAAGTGTACATTAAATAGTGTTGACTCCATTGTTGGTCGTCCTTCAGGTCTCAGTCTTCCTTTCTAATGTCCCCAGGGAGAGCATCTCTTTGTGATGTTAGCTTGCCTCCAGCACCTCCCTGATGCTTACTCAGCTCCCTTGCCTGAGAAAGAGGGAACTAGCTGTCCATAGAGCCTTGGCCAAAGTGTATATAACTAGATCATTAAGCGGGTACTTTAGCTTTCTTTGTTCATGTTTTTGTAGCAAATGCCTTCATGACAAGTAGAAATGTTCTTCTGTTAATAGCAGTAATATAAAATTTCACTTCTATGCAAATGGATGTGGGGGAAAAGGCATTTTAAAGAAAAATAAGCAAAAAATGAGTGATGCATAATTTGACAAATTGTGGACATGATATGAGCGTGATTGGAGTAAGAAATCATACATCCTAATTTGTCCGACAGAGGTGGGCCTGGGAGTGCTTGTTTTGGAAGCAGTTATTTTTCTTTTTAAATGTGGTGTTTTAACACTTGCACAAACCTTAAACAACCCTATAAGAAAGCGGAAATGAATGAAGGAATTTGGAATTTTCAGTTGTCATTTTAGCCTCCATGGACAAACCTATTTGTTGAGGGAATCTAGGCATGGGAGTCTCACTTAAACCTTCTGAACGTAGCCCCTTCCACAAGGATGTAAGTAGTCTATCAACTACTTTTAGAACCGACTTCAAACTGTAAGGACCCACAAATAGTTACAGTTTCAAAGAAGTTGCAAACAAGTGAATCCCTTATAATCCTACTCCCTCCCCACCTACACACCACACACACATACACACACACACACACATACACACACACACACACACACAGAGTTTTTAACTTGTGTCAGAGCAAGCACCCTGGAATATTTGGGAGTGGGTTTTTAAAGTGCTGCTTCTGGAAGTTTCGATGCAAGTTCAATTTAGGAAAAGTGTGGAAAGCAAGATGACATTCCGGCAGCTTGGAAGGCTGTTTGGTTGCGTATAGCATTGGGGAAATGAAATGCTCAAGTTAATGATTTCTACTTGTTCATACGTAAGTCTGGCTTCAAGTAAGGGAAACTTGGAGAAGAAACGGCAGTAAAAACATGACTAGAATTATCTTTGTTCCTTCCTAATACATTCAACTCCAACCATGGAAAACTTAACCAGCTTCATTGTAGTCTCTCATGTTGCCTCTCCTGGGAGTTACTGTCTTGAAGACTGATACAGCTTCCCCGCCCCCTCACAGTCTCCTAGTCTGTGTTTATATAATTATTGTCACAAATTTAGATGTGTGACAATTTAGCACCATATTATTGCACTTTAAGGGAAGCACGCCCTCCGTACTGTTCTCCTGGCCTGGGTGTAGGGCTCTGTCCCCCAGCAGATGTTCTGTGGTGTTGTGAAATGGCTTCAGAATGCTGGAGTCAGATGGAGCTCGGAGGCGAGAGCCAATTATGTCATATGGTGTCAATGCCCAGTTACAACACTAATATAACCAACATTTTATTATTTTTAATTTTTTTGTTCCTAATGACTCCCATGGATCCTTCAGGGCTTTTTACAAAAAAAAAAAAAAAAGCCAGATTGGACCTGCCCTTATGCTTTTTAACCTAACACGGACAAGACATTGTTCGTGGTTTGAATTTTATGTGTACCCGAGGTGTACACAAGAAGTGAAATGAAACAAAATTAAAAACCAAACCTCTCCTGCAGTGGGAAGTTGCCGCTACTGAACCTGTGTCTCGAATGTGGGCGTCTAGTAAGCGTGGATGGGATGGCTAACTTGAACATGTGTCTTCACACTGCCTTCTATTTAGTGTAATTGTCTGCCACTTTTCCTATTTGTGACCCCTCCCCCAAAGAACATAAATCAGTGCCTCTTTCACTCCTTTAATTCCTGCCCTGGTTCTGAACACATAATTATTTTGAATCTACCTTAGTTTGAGATAGCAAAGATGACTTTGTAAGGAGTTTCTATCTTTTCCTGATATTTTCTTGGCTATTGTTTATTAGATGAGAGGAGAGGTTAGCTGAAAAGGACCCCGCACACAAAAACTGGTTGCATGGTCTCATTTGTTTGCTTTGGGGACACGGTCTCGTGTAGCCCAGGCTGCTCTGAAGTTCACTAACCTAGCTGAGAATGATTTTGAACGTCTGATCCTCCTGTCTCCACTTCCTGAATGCTGGAATTACAGGTGTGCCATGACACTGGCTTTCCTTGGTGCTGAAGATCAAACCCTGGGCATGCTAAGCAAGCATTCCATCCACTGAACTACATCCCAGTCCCAGTGTCTGGCCTTTGTGAACAATGTCTCTCTGGGACACAACCACACCGGTTGGTTACTGAATCATTTGAGACCGCTTTAAGAGACTAGGGACAAAGTTGAGATGGTGTATTACGTAAGTCGAAAGTCATTATTCTGTGGTTTCTGCCGAATACATTTGCTGGTCCCTAGCACATGGCTGAGGGGATTTTAGGGATAGGTAACTCTCAAAAAAATTTCTGGTTTTCTCCTTTCTATGTAACATGTCTGCTCGTTCCACGTTTGACTTTCTGTTGCTCACATACGGACAAGCTTGCCTTTAGAAAAGTCCTAATGTAGCCCGGGAGATAATATGTGAGCTCATTAATATTAATTTTCACTCCCACTGTTTTATTGGTAATGAAAGTAACTATAATTGTAACACGGTGCTGCCCTTTTTCATTCAGCAAGAGGATAATCTTTCCCAGGACTGCCCAAGTCAAATACAAAGAAGATGCAATCCTTTGCATCAAGATTTGGCCAGATGTATGAATGTCACACAGGAAAGCAATTTGTAGCATTCTCTCCACCCTCCCCAAGTAGTTCAGTTTCAAACAACAGCATCAAAGGACCAGAGAGGGGATTTTTAATGTTCTTGTGTTCTGGACTCGGTACAGCGATACCTATTAAGTGCCAGGGTGTCTCCCAGCAGGAGCAGCAAAACATGGTACCATGTCATGGGAATGTGACCTTTGGAGATCTGGCTCCAAGAATAAGTCATGAGCCCAGGAAAGCTTTTTTTTCCTTTTAATTTAATTCTAATTCTTCCCAGATATGTCATTCAGATTCCCTGTCTCCAGTATCCTCATGGCACTCAGCTCTTAGGCTGGCATTAACTATAGGGGCACCTGTACCTCAGCACACTGGGTACAAGAGGCAACCTGGGATACATACAGCAGTGGGAAGAAAGAAAAGGACATTAGTCCAAGCAATCAGTCACCTCACTGAAGAGAGGGAGCAATTATTAACCATCACCGTGCTGCTCACACGTTAGGTTCTTGGTTAATTCTTCCTTTTAACTGAGAACAGTTGGCCACCCTACCTCATACCCGCAACCCAGGAGTATACTGTGGTCCCCCACTGTGCTATACAACTGGTATGGATTCCATTGATGGTATTCTTTAAACTTTTATGAAGTCTTCTGGGAAGAATTGGGTTTCCTAAGCAGTGTAATCTGACCCATGGCGTAGAGGTGTTCTCTTGGTGGCTATTGCTTACCCTTCCAGGGTCCTTGAGAGGGCACGGGCCGTGGCGCATTCCTTAAATACCATGCTTTACTGCCAAACCTCTTGGTTCTGTTCTCCATCTCAGGAGAAGTGGTTTCCAAAGAGCCAGCAGAATTCTTCTGGGATCCTGAAAGCTGTGACCAAGGGAGCCATGGGAGCTTGGGAAAGGCCTCTGTTCCCCAAGACCAAGAATTTCTATACAAAAGAGAGAGACACTCATCCCTGCTCTCCATTAGTTCCTATCGTTGCATTTCAGGATGGTTCTCATTGGCAATGGCACTCTGATACAATGCTCCCAGACAGGCAGCGCCTTCCACTCCCTGAATCATCCTAGGGATGATACCAATTGAGTTGCACGGCTATGCTTATTTTGGAAAAAAACTTCCCTTTCCGAAATGCATCCTTGTCATGGGTGGTTTGTTGACACCTGAGATCAGCTGTTGAGTGTACAACTCAAAGAGGAATCCAAAGCTGAGTACAAAAAGATGAGAAAGCATTCTGAGTGGCTTATGAACAAGTTTTCCTACTAAACACATGTAGAAAGGTAAGGATATTGGATCTGTCAGATTAAACAAACTGTTACCATAATTACCCACCTGTGGTTTCATGCCTCGTTCAACTACTAGAGAATATTGAATTATTGGGCATGGGTGATACCACAGTGGATAAAAGCCATTGGTCTGCAAGTGTTGTTTGTATACACACAAGAGAGAAAGAGAGACAGAGACAGACAGACAGACAGAATGCCTCGTTCAACTACTAGAGAATATTGAATTATTGGGCATGGGTGATACCACAGTGGATAAAAGCCATTGGTCTGCAAGTGTTGTTTGTATACACACAAGAGAGAAAGAGAGACAGAGACAGACAGACAGACAGACAGACACACACACACACACACACACACACACACACACACGGAATTAAAATCGCATTGCATTTGTGCCCCAGGACATGCTTTGCCTTCTATTTCTGTTGAATAGATTGGAGGTCAGCAAACTACAGCCCTCAGGCCAGATGTGGCTTGCAGCTTGGTTTTGTATGGCTTATAAACTAAAAATAATGCAGTGACTTTTACAGTTTTAAAGAGGTATGGCTTTTAGAGAATAATGTGTCTCTGGCCATATGGGACTCACAATTAGAAGATGGGCAGAGCAGATCTCAAACCCAGGGCCGTCAGCCCTCAAATCTGTGCCTCATTCCTTCTGAACTAAAGCTAGCCACTGGATGCCAGACAACTGTGGAACTTTTATGTAATGTCTCACTGAATCCTGAGGTTAAATAATGTCAATTACTCACATTCATGAGTGATGTTATAATATTGCCTAAGACTGGAAGTATGACTGTCTTTATTTTAAAGATGAACAATCGGAGGCTTATAAAAAATCTATAATTTGTCTAAAGCCACATAACTTACAATGCACTGGAACTAGAATCCGTTCCTCCCTGAAAACTGTTATGATGGACCCTCATCACCGAATTCGTCTATGTTCTATCACAGCCAAGCTTCCTTGACTAGCACTGAGTGTAAAATGGAATTTTTTGGTCTAATTTAATCTAAGGATCAGCAAACAATAGGCTTAAGTCAAATTTGGCTCCCATTTCTTTAAAAAATATACACTTAATATTTATGCAAAAAATAATCGTAATTATTTGTTAAAATATAAAATAAGCTATATATTTTATTTATGAATACATAGTACATTACATGTATAAATAAACAGTTATAAATTAGATCACATTTGTGATGGTTCAACTTGTCTTCCAGCTGGATTAGACTAAGAAACACCTAGATTGGTAAAGCATACCTTTGGGTGTCTGTGAGTCCATTTCCAGAGAGGGTTAACTATAAATGGTACAGGAGGCAAGGGACCTGAGTGGAGACCATTTTGTCATAGCAACTGAAAGTCCCCCATCCCCCCCAAAAAGAATAGAGAAACAAATAAACAAAAAAAACCAAAACCCTGACATTTTCTTATACACTCAAAGTCTATGGACACTTATACTCAACCATAGAGTTGACGGATTACAACAAAAGTCACACACTCCAGTAGACCAAAGAGCATCCTGTCTGGGCCCTTCCCCTGGGTCCTTGCTGATCCTTGATCTAATTCATTTGGGGATCACATTCGTTCTTTCTGTATGACTCTCAGTGAAGTCCTTAAACATGGAGTACGTGTTTGTGTCTAGAATCTGCTCATGGAGCCCACACACTCAGTCAATGAATTTCTCTAAGACTTCATTCCTGTTCTCCCCACTCTTCTCCTACTTCCTTCTCTATTGCTACATGGGGGTTTTATTTCACTTAAAATATACAGGGGCTTTTTAATTAGGGGAAAATAAGTTTGTCAAAAAAAAAAAGACAGGAAGAAACTAAAGGCTTAGTGAACATCTGGGATGTTCTGTTGTTTGTGCTGGAGTGGGGTGTCCTTGTCCTCCATGTAGAGATGATTCCCCCAAAACCCACATGGGTTTCAAGACAATGGGACTCTTGGCACTTAAGCAAAACCAATAGCAGTGTGTGGTGTTGGCCTCACTATAGCTTGAAGAATAAACTGACAACAAAATCCATGTTAAATAAAGGTGGCAACCCAAGGACACCTTGAGGTGTCTTACTGCAAGAATCATTTCGTGAGGCAGCCAGATGCCACTTCCTAACAGTCTGACAGTAGCCACCTGTACTGAGCATCTCTGATGTTCTAGAAGCTTTTCTAAGCATCCTTTACCTTTAATATCAATTAATCTGCCTCCCCATACCCCCAAAAAATCACTGGAGATGGATCCTAGTATTGTCTAAGTTTCCATTTGAGTAAGGTAAGAATTACACAATTTAAATGATTTTTCCCTCAGGTCATACAAATGGTGAGCAGCAGAGAGAGTACATAAAGAGCCTAGGTCCAGGAATAGCCAACTCCAAGGCCTGTGCCTCCTGCTAGGATTCTGCATGGGACACCCCATAAACTTGATGAGTGACATAACTAAGGCCACATGACCTACGGGAATGTTGGGCACACAGTAAACATTCAATAATTACTTATTTCCTCAGGGGCATATTTTAAAATATGTCTTAAAACCTACTTTGTTGTAGGAACCATGATGGGAACTCAGTGGTGATTCAGGATAAGTGGACTTAAATACCATTTCTTAATTTTCAAAAAGCATGATGTGATTCTGAACCATCATCTGTATATTCTAGACTTCTGGTTCTTAATCTGTAGTTGCAACCCCATTAGGCCCTTTGGCAGGGGTCACCTGAGACCATCAGAAAAACAATTTTTACTTTACCTTTCGTAACAGTAGCAAGAATGCAGTTAGGAAGGAGCAACAAAAATATTTTTATAGTTGGGGTCACCACAACAAGAGGAACTGTATTAAAGGGTCCTGGCATTAGAAAGGCTGAGAACTCTGTTCTGGAAGATTCCAATCTCATGGAAGTGCTAGCCATGTTGTTCAATTTGATTACCCATTCTTTATTGCATGGAGGAAAATTTGTATTTTGTCTTACACTTCCGTTCTTTTTACTTTGCTCTCTCTCTTTTTGTTCTCAAATCCAAACCTCACAAAGAATATACATACTGTGGAAACGATTTCTTAAACCACAAGGGTGATGTAACTCAATGCCTCTTCTTTCCCTCTCTCACACATAGAATATTGGCTATGAGTGCGATTTTAAAATATTGCTTTGCAAATGTGATGAAAAGTGTGTCCTTTTCACCAGAACAAAAACAGTCCCTAGTGTGGAAGCTCCTTCCTGGTGTGCCTCCCTCCCAAAGATGAGGAAATCTGTGCAATGGGCCATAACCACCCAACAAGTAGAGGACAAGAGGAAGCCGTGAATTAGAAGGGCCTTCCATGAGTGCGTAGGATGGAGTAGTCACTCTGTTTAATCTGTAGTTTAGGAAGTGGCTTGTATTTAAATGTGCAGTAGCCCAGCAAGGCTTGCTTTCCATGCAGCTGATACGGGGGGCTTTTGCCATGGTAAGTGTTTGTGTTGGAACATTCTCAGCTAGTTGCCATCAATTACTCAGGGTTATTTCTTGGCCAGAGGTTCCCTGTTCCACAAAGTATGTCATTCTATGTTCACAGAAATGGGGTTTACAGTCCTACCACTAAATTAAAACGGGTTCCTCCAAATTAAAAGCAGACAGGACAGATGTGGAGGGAAGAAACAGAGACGCACATCTTTTGTGAATCAGCTCATCATGGTGCCAGGACTTGAAATCAGTTTTTCCTGCAGTGGCCTCAACTGTGCCACACCTATGTAAGCTATGCTAAACAAGAGGGGAATTCACATTTTACCACGTACTTCTTTCCCTTGGCCCTGTGCAGAAGGATAAAGAGCTATGTTTGGCCTGGACTCCAAAGTACTTGGTGTGTGCATGTGTGTGGTGGTGGTGGTGGCGGTGGTGGTGACTATATATGTGTGGTGATGGGCACTGTATGTGTGAATGTGTGGATGTGTGTGCAATTATGAATGCACGTGTGTATGGAAGTCAGAGTCAGACATCAGCCTTCTTGTTCTTTATTCTGTTGAGACAGGTTTTCTGATTGAACATGGAGCTCACAGATTCAGGGGTCTTCCTGTCTCCACCTCTGCAGTTCCGGGCTTGTAAGAGCTTGAAGCTGCACCTGTTTTAAATGTGGGTACTAGGACAGGTTCTCATGCTTGGACAAGCAGTTTACCAAGAGAGCCCTCTCCCCAGCTGGCAAGCTTTCTTAACAGGATAATGTGATGCTAGCATTTGAGCATAGACTGCATGTAAGTCTAGCTTGTGTCCCCATTGAACTATAGGGACCTATTTAGGACATCAGAGAGTAGAAAAACAAGATATGATCCTGTCCCCCAAACTCTAGCACCTGAGTTCTTTGGGGATTAGAGATGGTGGTTGACTTTTTTAAAAATAAGGATTTTAGTATTCATAATAAAAATCTTAGTTTTAATTTCTTGGGTAATTTTTAATCATGACTACTGATTCCCGGCTGGATGTCTTCAAAGGACCCCATTACCATAATGAGAAATTCTTCACAGGGTCGCCTGCAGGCCCACTCTCGGCCTCTTCTGGTCTGTTTTGCTGCCCATCTCCGTGCCCAGGCATTCTATTTTGCCTTTCATTCCATCATACTCTGTATTCTGTTCACGACAGTCCCTCTGCTGTAGGGGTTTGGAAGTGATTTTTTTTTTTGCAGAGTGTTTTTTTTTAAGATTTATTTTTTATGTACATGTGTGTGCCTGAGTGCATGTATGTGTACCACCTGCATGCAGATACCTGCAGAGGCCAAAAGAGGGCTAGAGGTACACACTTTCAGATAGGGATGGATTGAGATGATGTGGAAACAGAAAAAAAAAAAACTACCTGCACAGAAGCAAATTGTCTAGAACAATGAAAAGTAGTAGTGTCTCTGCAGGAACCAAGACTGCATGAAGGTGGACGGCACTTCAACATTTCCTAGGACAGAAGAGGGAATCCGGGGGTGGAAATTTTATCTGTAGATGTGTTCACTGTAGCCCTAGGGCTGAATACTGCCAGTGAATTCTCTCATCACATGTGGACCTCTTGTTGGGAGTCTCCTGGCTTTTAAACTGACTGCAGACATTCCTATTACTCTGCTGGCTTTCTTGGCAGGCCTGGGTTCTTATCAGTATATGAGTCCAGTCGGGAGTTGCTTGTTTGAGGCTCTTTTCTTTAGGTCATTAACCCTTCACAGGCAGTCATGAGATACTTGCTGTGGAGATGGAACCAAACCCAGGTCTTCTGCAAGAGCCACAAGGGCTCTTCACCATGGAAGTATTTTTTTCAGCCTGTCTTTTTAACAAATATTTTCATGATATGTATTTATTTATTTATGTGTATGTAGTGTGTGCGCAAGCATGTGTGTGTGTGTGTGTGTGTGTGTGTGTGTGTGTGTGTGTGTGTGCACATGCTTTTTCTCCTTCCATCATGTCAATCTCAAGCATCGAATTCAGGTCATCAGACATGGTGACAACCATGTCTTTCAAGTATCATTGAAAAATTGTTCCCATGCCACACAATTTATGTCATCTTCAATAGTCCTTAGCACATTCAGTGTTGTGTGAATATTGGTACAGTTTACTTCAAATTATTATTATTTTTTTACTTCTAAAGAAGTACTGCCATGCTAAGACGGGTGCTCAGTTGTAAAAGTACTTGACCCAAAAGCATAGGACCTTTTCTCAAGTTCAAAAGAATTTTTTTTTTTTAAAAAAAGTAAAAGCTAGGTAAGTTGTCTCGGGCCTATAATCCTACTTCCTTCTGAAAAGGGAGACAGGCAAATTTCTGTAGCTGGCTCCTGGCCACTCTAATCTACTTGCCAAGATGCAGACTAATAAAAGATTATGAATCCCAAAGCAAACAAATAAAGAAATAAATAAGCAAAAAGGTGACATCAACTACAAGAGTGCCTGCAGTTCACCTCTGACCTCCACACACATATAGACATTCACAGACATACATACATGCATGCCCCCCTCCCCCCGTTTCTGTCACTTTCTGGTTTCCCTGAACTTCCTTATAACCCTACATTCCCTCCCTGGAACAATAATTAATCCCCTCCTTCGATAGCATCTCCTACTGTGGACATTTTATGCAGATGGACTTAGGTAACGAGTGGCCTTTTTTTTTGTTTTTTGTTTTTCGAGACAGGGTTTCTATGTAGCTTTGGAGCCTGTCCTGGAACTAGCTCTTGTAGGCCAGGCTGGTCTCGAACTCACAGAGATCCACCTGCCTCTGCTTCCCAAGTGCTGGGATTAAAGGCATGCACCACCGCCGCCCGGCTTGTGAGTGTCCTTTTGAACCTGACTTCTTTCATAGATCATCATGTGTTTGGAGTTCCTCCTTGTTGGACCGTGCATCAATACTTAGTTCTTTTTAATCAAGCAATATTCCATTTTACGAGTATCCCATAATCTATTTGTCCATTCAGAAACTGATGAATATTTGAGTTACTTCTGCTTTATTGCAGTAGTGTTACTTTGGATATGAGTTTTTGCATACATAGCTTCTCATTTCTCTGAGGGACAAGCCTAGTGGTAGAATGGCTTATTAATATGAAAATTCTGTGTTTAATATTTCAAGGCAACCATCATAGTTTTGACTGCACATTACCCAACAGTTATCCTTTGGTTCTCAGCTAAAATGCAGCTTCCTAAGAAGTGTTTTTCTGCCACTCTACCCTCTTGATTCAAGTACCTCAGTTAAATGGCTCTCATAACGTCCTCTGCTATGCCCTTCAGTGCTGTATCCCAGCAAGTTGTTATGCTTTTATATACATAGTACTTTGATATATTCCTGTTTCCTGATAGGCTTTCCAATTCAATGCCCTCTGCCTCATCACTGGCTCACCAGAACTCATGCTGATAAGGTACTATGGTAACCACTCTTAATTTAAGAGTGCCCAGTGAGTCCACTTCCCAGTAACAATCCTCTTATGTAATACCATCTCTATAGTGTGAGTGACTTGGACCCTATGATCATCTTCTTTGTCTTCTTGTTCTCATGACTTTCTTTGGGGGAAGACTGGTGGTTGTCTTGTAATGATGTTATTTACTTGTCAAGAAAGCAAGGCTTCTTGTCAACAGCCATGCCAGAGAGTTGGTCGTAAATTGAGCTCTCAGAGGACTACAGCTCCAGTCCAAGTATTGATAGCTGCCTTCCTATGGAATTCTGGTTGTGTGATAATAGAGGCTTATTGTTTTTAAGTGACCAATTTTTGAGAGAAGTTTGTTCTGGAGTAGAAAACAATTTATGTTGTGTAAAACTCACTAGTAGAAAATGGTAAGTTAAAAGAAAAAAAAAACAGCAACAGGTAAAAGACTATATGCCATAGGCTTTTCATGAATGAAGATATCAACATATGTTTTTAGGAAATTATTATGCAGTACGTGTTGATTGGACTTAATGTTCACATTATCTTCTATTCAGATGCTGAAGCTCTTTCTTCCAATACAATGGTGTTTGCAGCTCAGGTCTTCAGAAGGTAGCCTGGATTGTATCATTTTGTGAGGGTGAATCCCTCATGGTGGAATGGATATCCTTACAGAAGAGAATGGCAGAGTTCTTTCCTTTTTCTACACATATGCACCAAGGACAGGCTGCACTGCACAAGAAACCATGTGTCTACTAAATCCACCAGTGGGGACCCACCAGGAAGCACATCTGCTACCTCCTTGACCATGGACTCCTCGCTATCCAGAACTGTGAGAAGTTAATTAACATCTGCTAGAGCCTCACCCCACTTTATCTCCCACCCCAGTTTCTAGCATTTCCTCAAGTGGCTCAAGGAGACTAAGACTAAATCTCTCTGAGGGCTCCCAACCCCAGCAGATACAGCATGACCTGTGTTTTGCCAGTGGGGAAACTCAGGTCCAAAGACAATAGAGATCAAGAGTAAACCTGTGTAATTCTGAAGCAGGAAAAATAGACAAATAAAATTGCCACATGGCTGTGCAGAAAATTGGCTCATCTGCTCAAGGGGAACCTAAGTGGTTTTGGGACCCAAAGCAAGAACTAACGTAGTAAATCAGCAATATAGAGGAGCCATGCCATTTCAATTTTAAGGTGTTTAACTACTAGTGCACATTAAAAATTTAACTGAAGTGAAATCACATATAAAATTAACCACTTTTCAATGTGTACCAATTCGTATTTGGTGACTTTGTCTACAGTGTCATCTGTCATGTCCAATTATTCCAAAAGTACATTAATTTGAAAGGGGGAGCTTCAGAGTTATGTTTTCCACACTCCTAGTCCACAACACATTGATGGCATCATCAGGGCACCGTCCTTTCGTCAAGTCACATTACTTGTTTTGTTTTATTTGGCAGGGCTAGAAATCAACCCCAGGACCTCGCACATGCTAGGCAAATGCTTTACCACTAAGCTACATATCTACTCTCAACTTACCTTTGCTTCCACTCCATCCATCCTCCTGATTCTCCTCCCCAAACACAAATACACAGTATCTCCTTTCTTGTTCATATGAGCTTTGTTTTATAAAACCCTCAAGTACTTCCCAACTAGAATCTTTTATTTCTCTCTCAGTGGCACAGGTTTACGCAGCCATCTGTCCTTCAGGAGGCCCCTTTGCTTCTGTAGAAAGGTCACAAACTGGCAGAGAGCACTGCTTCTAACCCAGGGCTCCGCGCAGAGCAGGCAGGGCTCGGTGCAGCACGCAGTGTGTTTCATAATCATAACCGAAGCTTATTGGGCTCACCCACACACATTTGCTTACATACTGAGTGTGGCTGTTGTCTCACTGTGCTGGCCAAGCTGAAGAGCTGTGGCAGAGCCTGTGTGGTCCGCCGAGCCCCAGAGACGTACTAGTTTGCTTCTTCCCTAAAGAGTTACTGAGCCCAGCTCAAGACCGTGATCTGTTATCTTTCACGAGGCAAGGCCCTTTGCAAATCCCTTCACCTTCCAAGCCTTAAAATCTGCATCATACAGAAATAGAGTTTTGGCACGGTGGAGGGACAGAATTAACTCCTACAAGTTGTCCTCTGATGACCACTCTTGTGGTGTGGCACACACAGGTCTCTCTTCCACATGCACGTACAATAAAGTTTTGATTTCTGTGGGGTTTTCCCTTTCTTTTTATCTGCCTAGTGCAAGATGCTGCAGTTTTGACATAAAATATTTATGGGCAAGCCTGGTGTAAGAGCTACAACAGTGAAGATTCTTTTGTAGAGACAGACTTGTGTACTGTGGCAGCCTTCTGCCTGCTGGCTCAGACTAACTCTGTCACTGCATTCGCCATGGAGGTGCCATATTGATCTGCCCTGGAAACTCTGGGGCAGACAACATGCCCCTTAGACACTGTCAGGGCCTCCCGCTTCTGGAGCTGCTTGTTATTTGGTAGTGTAGAAAGGATAGATCTTGGAATTAGTTTGAATTCTAACTCTGACATTTGCTCTGTGGCCTGTTTTAGCTACTTAGCCCATGTAAACCCCAGTGTCATCTTATGAGATGTATTTATCCTGATATTCCAAGATGCATGTAAGGAAAAAAAGATAAGATGTGTGGAGAAACGCTAGTCAAAAATGCTTGTGATCAGCTGTGAATTAAAATTACTTATTCTAATTATTTATTTTATTTTATTCAGATGATGAGACAATTACATCATTCCCCCCTTTTTTTTCTCCCTCTACACCCTCCCATAAACCTCTATTTTCTTTTTCAAACTCATAGTGTCTTTTTCATCACTTGCTGTTGTATACATATTCCTAGATCCATATGCACATCCTGTTCATCCTCTATTATGTTACTCTTACGTATATTTCCCCAACATGACTGTCTAACCATGAGGTGAACAGGAGAAAGCGATGGGCATAGTACTGTGGATGGGGGAATCCTGGAAGACCTCAACCCCACACAAAGAATTATAGGCAACCATGGGATGCCGAGAGGAGGAAAAAGAAAGACTCTTCCCCAGAGGAGAGCACATCCGAAGGCTCTTCAATACCAAATGGGCAGATTTTACTTTATTTTTCCTTAGATTAGGAGACCTTTGCAACTGCATAGCGAGAAATCTTGAAAATGGGGCCGACTAATTTGTGTTTCATGGCTATTAAAACACATGTAGCCTGGGGACAATTTTAATGCAGGCTGTGGAGTGCAGGTGCTTTTTGTCCATGATCCCAGGCCATGAGGTCAGGTGTGGAATTTTCTACTTGGTGACCTCATGTCAAGCTCAAGGAGTTTCAGGTTTGGAATTTCGGGTTTTTACTTTTTAAACTAGAGCTGTTACACCTGTTTTTAAAATCCTTGACATTGCACCCAGCCAGTAGGAACTACACAAGAATTAAAAGTAATATCAATGCAAGGCAATCCACATAACACTTTGTATGCCTTCCTCCTGGCTCCCCACACAGAATATAAGATTTCTGAGTTCAGGTTATTCAATTTTCTTCTTCCCTGTTTGGATACTGCCGCTGGGGCCAGTTGTTGTTGCTGGCTGTCATTGGAAATCTGATACTGCTATGATATGATTTAGGGACATTCAATGTTTATCCTTGCCTCAGACTAACAATGTCCACAGAAGCCACCTTTGGGGTGAGGACAACACCATTATAGCTACTGAAAGTTCCAAGCTGAATAGCATGTTTGTTAGCCACTGTCTTCTGCATGATTAACCAGGATTAATCAACGTATCAGGTTTGTCTTTAAGGGAAAGAGGCATAGATAAGGCTTACAAAATGTTTACGATGTGTTCAACAACTTATTGAAAATAAATGTCAACCTCCGAGGCCCCAAGAGAAGAGTCAGGAGGCCCCTTGACCAGCTCAGCTGGGATTCTCCTCACTCAGTCTGTGTGACTTAAAAGCAGTTTCCTAATCTCTCTGACATGCTATTTGCTTATCCAGAATCAAGGCTGAAATGAACCAACTTCTGGGCTGTTGTGTACATCAATATCTGGCCCGTGTTCTGCCATGGAAGAGGCATTTGGTGAAAGCCTCTCTTCTGGATGAATTGGTGTAGTGTCACGGTGGACACTGAGAGTTGCCTTTGACATTACACATTATTGCAAAACCTTGCAGCTGCCATTTGGGTTAGGGGTCTGTGTAAGGGCAAGACAAAGGAGAAAGGGGAGCCCAAAGGTAGGGATACATTGATACATTGGAGAAACAAAGGGACCATGTGTGGTGGTCCAAATGATAAATGCACACCATAGACTCAGAAATTTAGGTATTTGCCCCCCAGCCAGTGGTGCTGTTTGGGGAAGTTATAGGAGCTTTAGGAGGTGTAGCCTTGCTGGAGGAAAGATACCACTGAGGGTGGGCCTTGAGGGTTTCTATCCTAGCTTACTTCCAATTAACTTTCTCTGTTTCCTGTGCACAGTCGAGATATGATCTCTCAGCATCTTGCTCCAGCTGCCTGTTGCTCTGTTGCCCTGTCTTCCCTGCCATTGCCATTGTAGATTTTTTTTTGAGGCAGGGTTTCTCTGTGTAGGTGTAGCCCTACTGGTCCTGGAACTTACTACTCTGTAGACCAGGTTGGCTTTGAACTCACAGAGATCCACCTATCTCTGCCTCTCTGCCTCCCAAGTGCTTGGATTAAAGATGTGAGCCACCACTTCCCAGCTTGCCATCATGAATTCTTATTGCTCTCAAACCATAAGCAGGAAAAAAAAGATTCATCTCTGTGTTGCTTTGAGTCATGGTCTCCTATCACAGCAACAGAAATGTAACATAATGTAAATGTAATATAATGGATACGCCATAGAACCTACCAGAGTTCGCAGGCTGGGAACACAAGAGACTTTGATTCAAGACAGAGGTGTGCTGAATGAGTTAGGCAGGGATAGTATCCGAAGCATGACATCGACCACAGCTCTCCATCAACACTGACCAGGCACAGCGCAGAGCACTTTCGACTAATAGTGTGAGTTGGGCGGTCTACCTTGGTTACAGTAACGACAGCTGCCCTGTATTGGGATGCAGCCTTAGAATCAACTCTGGCTGATAGACAATGAATAGAAGCCCTAGAAGCTGGGGCTATGTCAAGAACGACGTCAGCCATGTTGCCGCCTCCAGCCTGCTCTTTCCCTACTGTGGCTGACTTCAAAGGCACAGGTTGATTGGTGCAGTGATGTCAGAAGAGGTAAAGATCCCAACTCTCTGATGGAAGAGAAATCTCTCCTCCTACATGAACGAGAAACCAACTATCATTGTACTAATTCGCTGAGGTGTCAAGGTTTCTTTCTCACTAGAATATAGCTCAGGCAATCTTTACAAACATGATTATACTGGCTGACATCAGTTTAATGCTTGCTACTACAGATTTCACATATTTTTCTTAAAATATCTCATTTTATCTTCTGTTTTTTTCCTTATAAAGTAATGGGGGATTACTTAAGACAGTAATCACATAGTGGGCTGCTTCAGAAAGGATGTAGTATTTGGGCCTTAACGCTGCCCTTTGAGACAGTCACCAAGTTGCTTCTTTCCAGAAGGTAATATAATGGAAAAGTTAACATCTTGGGGTCCCTAAACTCAAAAATGACAGAACAATGGTTCAAAGCCAAGTCTATCACTTCATGCTCTCCTTTATGGTTTTGATCTCGGTTAGTCCAAAGAACGTGCAAATTTCCCATTTCAATTCACATCATCCTCTCTCCACCCTCTCCTCCCCCCCCACACACACCATGAAGGATGTTAAAGTCTCTGGAAAAATGCAGAGTGGCGTTTGGAGCCTCAATGTGGGCGTGGGTGGGCAATGGGGCTGTCTGGTTTGCCTTGTGTTTAAATTCCTTCTCAAGGATTACCACAGATATGCAAGCCTGTCAGTGAATTAGACCTGGTGCCCAGGCAGCGCTTTCACCTCACAGTTTCTCTGTGCTCTCTGCTGGGGTGCAGAGCTCAGCTACTCGCTGTAGGCACTCCCTGGAGAGGCTGCGAGAGCCACTTTGGACAGCCGTACTGATTTTCAAAGCCAGGGCACTGGAGCCTCGGGGCTCTCTTTGACTCATATTTCCCCTTTCGGTTTGCAATGCTGGAAAGGTCCAGAGAGGCAGCTGGAGAGGCAGACACTGATCCCCCTGAGAGGCTCAGAGGGAGAGACAAGAGAGGAATGATGATGGGAGCTAACGTACAGGGGCACAGGTGCCGGGCAGTATGTAAGCCACTCTGTGGACACACTATTATGGGATGGTCCGGAGATGCTGAGAGGTGAGTGTTCAGCTGGTTTAACAGCACGGGAGGCTGAGATTCAGAGAGATTCCATGCCTCATCAAAGACACACATCTTGGAGTAAGAAGTGATATTAGAAACCAAGACTCTTTTGTTTTTTGCACAGCTTTGCTACATGTGTGCTTTTCTGCATGGGGTCACTAGAGCGAAGAGTTCATAGGAGTTCTTAGTTTTGCCAAGAACATTTGAGTATGACAATATCGGATTCTTAGGAAAGCTATGTGAGGTGGGAAGGGCTTGTCTAATTCATAGTTAAGGACTTGAGACCCAGGAAGTCAGCATCTCATGGGAACTTCCATACACAGGCAGGGACTAAGACCCAGGTGTTCTAAAACCTAGTGGGACATCTTTCCATGAGACCCATGACTCTTTATGGAAGTACAGGATTTCTAGGGAGCCAAGAGCACAGACTCGAGCATTGGGACCGTCAAAGATTTGAATCATTGCTCTCCAGCTCTGGATGAGCCTGGCCTATACCACACAGTACTGTGAGCCTAGCTTTCCTTAGCCATAAAGTAAGGAGACTATTCACACCTCCCTCCTAGCTATTAGAAGCATCTAGTACAAGTCTGAGTACAGCCAGAGTCCATGGGTAGAAGCAGTTAAGGTTCTTAACCTATAAAATCTCTTTACCTGACTTTTACTGCCTAAGAAAAATCACACTGAAGAAAATCTGTTATGGCTAAGGTAGTGCCAGGGACTGCTGGCAGTTCCTGTGTGTTAGAGATTTCTAGGGGACTTTGGCCAGTGCTGGCTTTGTGATCTGGTGGAACATAATAACATTTACTGCCTCTCCCTGGCCTTACAGAGGTGATATTGGGGTATGGCTGCATAAAAGATCCTCCGGGCACACTGTTCTCCAGTCCCACAATCGACAGGTCCCTAGGAGCTGCGGTCCCTCTCAGTGGCATCAGCTGCCTTTCTGTTAAGTGTTATTCTCTTTGGTCTTCTGGGAGCCCCACCAGCATCATTAATCAAAGCCCTGCGTTGCTGCCTCGTACTGAAGCATCCTCCCCGCCTCATCAATCATAAAAGCAGTAAAGAGTGAGCTTTGGATTGCTAAGGAAAGCACCAGACAGCACCAAAAGAAAGGGGAAAAAAAACCTCAGTGCGGGGGCTGGGGAAGAGCTTAATTATCAGCTGGTCCTTGGCCCATCACTCACGCTGGAAATGTCTTTACAGCTTTATTTGGGTTGTGTCTCTTTTTAAATCCTAGTAAACAGCCGTTACACTAAAAACCCTCATTGCTTGGCACAGGGAGCCCCACTGGTTTTCAAGCTATTATTTTAATAAGGCCTATTTTACAATTAAGGCACCATGGGCTTTAAATTACATATAAAATAAAATGTGGAAATTGAAGCATTAAGTGTGTGACTGCTGTTAGAGAAACAGCAGCCACTCTTTGTGGTGAAATGCTGTCTGATGTAAAAACGAATAGAACAGAAGGCTGGGAATGAGAGAATAGTGCACACGTACCATGCCCACACACACACACACACACACACTCACACACACATACTCACACAACCATCAGATACCATGATGAAAATGAAATAGTGCACATGTACCATGCACACACACACACACACACTCTCTCTCACACACACACACAAACACACACACACATACTCACACAACCATTCGAAACCATTCAATTAATATTTAAGGTCAGGTGTAGGTGAACCACAATGATGATGATGATGTCACCAATTTTTTTTAAATATTGTCCCATATAGCCTAACCTGGCGTCATATTCACTAAGTAGCCAAGGATGACCTTAAACTTCTGATCCTCTTGTTTCAACCCCCCAAGTCCTGTGATAATGGACATGCACTACCACACCTGGTATTTGGGGGTGTTTCAGGCTAGAACGCATAGCTTTGTGAATGCTAGGCAAGCACTCTAACAAATTGTGCAATCTTCAGCCCCATCACCTAAACTCTTGGAACACTTTTTCCCAGCTAGGCACCAAATGAGAACTGTTTCTTGTACAGTGTCATCTTGTCAAGTTTAAGACAAGTGTACATTTTCATCCCCAGGGCAAAAGGGAAATGGGGATTTGTAAAGGAGATCATTTGTCTATCTTTTGTCAGTGCCAAGAGCTGTGTTGGGTAGAGGGAAGTCCATGATCAAGAGGAATGCCATGGCCTTCCCTTTATGGCAGTTATAAGCTATCAGGGAGTTGAAATGCTAAAGAAGAAAACTCTTCCCTGATGGAGTCTATCCAAGGTAAGGCTTGATGGTGTGGTAGTTGACATGAATATCAACTTGACCTGGTCCTGAGCCATGCTCTGGGAATACTTGTGAGTGAGTTTCTAGATTGTGTTAGCTGATGTGGGAAGATCCACCTTAAGTGTGGATGGCCCTATTCCATTGGATAAGCCACTAGACTATATAAAAAGATGCAAGCCAGCTGAGCACCATCATCTTCTCTTTCTGTTTTTTGGTTATGGATGCAATATGACCAACTGTCTTGTCTTACAGTTGACACACCTTTCCCTGAACCCTGGAACTATGGCCAGAATAATCTCTTCCTTCTTCAGTTTATCCCACGTATATTGCTGCAAGAGCAAGGTGAGCAAGTGAGGAGGGAGGGCGGGCTTCTTTTAATCAGGGTGGTCAGGAAATACCTCTTTGATAAGGTGATGCTCAAGCTAAAGGGAAGGAATGAGGAGACGGAACCCAACTATGAGATGAGAGCCAGCAGAGGCCATAGGCTGGCAGAAGAGAAGCCCTGGGTGGCTTCAAACACAGGGAAACAACAAGGTCGGGGTAACAAATGAGAGAAAATGGAACAAAATGAGGACAGAGAGGCAAGCAGGGGTCAGTGCCTTCATGACCACAGCAGGTAATTGACTTTCTTCTCAGTCTTGAGAGAGCTGTGGCCAAGAAAGATGAATGCACCAGTTTTAAGTCAATGACTTGGGCTGCCAGTGAGAATGGATTGGAAATGGGTCAGGGTAAAAATAGGGAGACAAGTCAGGCTGACAGCAGCCCAGAAAGACCCAGAGGGTGGGCCACAAAGAGAGAAGCTGGGCGCGTTTCAGATATATTTTGGATGCAGGCATAACAAACATCTATCTTCCGTGGCCTTCTATCAGAATCCCCCATTGTACTATCACCTGATCATGGTCCTCACAGAGAGGAGTTAGTTGGTACCCTGAAGAAAAGGTTGCATGGTCCAAACTCTTCTGTTTAAGCTGCCACCAATTCCTTTGTGGTTGGCATTTCAGTTCAGAGGAGGGAAGAAGATTTGGAAGGTTCTTTGACAAGCAAATTTCCCTTTATGGAGTATGGCTACCTCAGGGGCAGAAGGTCCTAAATGAACTGTTCTGGAGAAAGTATAGAGCTTGCGTCTGGCCTGGTGACTGAGGACAGCATTGAGGCAAATCTTTCTTCTCCATCAGATCATGAACCTCCTCAATGAGGAACAAGAGGGTGTGACCAATTGTGTCATAAACTTGGACGCTTCCCATGTTTTGTCCACAGAGTTCTGCTCCTGGGTGGTACTGAGTCAAATTCATCAACATCTGCCAGCTGCTCAGTGGCTTATGGAAAATGACTTACAGCTTTAGAGTTTGAGTCCCACTTTATAGGTTTCCTTGGCAACAACAATGGAGATCCTGGGATGGAGTGATGAGGTGGAAGGTCCTTCCAAAAGGAATGGTCATTTTGAGCTCCTTTGCTCTTCAGTAACAAGAAATCTGCAGGCAGGTGTTGGAAGAGGGCAGCTTGGGACCTTCTGAAGATGCTCAGGGCAGGTTTCTCTCCCTTAGTCTTCCCTGAGAAGATATTGGCGATATCTACTTGATTGTTTGTCACTCCCATTCTTTGTAGAAGTATCTTAAAACAGATTCTACTACCTGCTTTTTTTTTTCATACTTCCTGGTACAGAAACTGCTTTTTGCAATATGACCACTGTTGTGAATTCTACTGATGGAACACAAATCAGACTTACTCTACTAGAACAGTAAAACTGAGATTAAAGTCTCAGTGGGGCTGATCTCTTGGAAAGAGAAAATAAAATCCTTCTAGGGAGACCCATATTTCCCATAGGTGGTATCAGAGAAGTCAATGCTATGCACACACTTGGAAAGGTCTTTGACCTGTATTGTAGAGGTGTGTCTCTCATGACTGCTTATCCGACAGTAGAGGCAGAGACTCATAGAAGATGGTTTAAGGACCAGTTCTATCATGTTGGTCAGAATTAAATTAGGTGAGTCAAGCCCTGTAAGACCTTCAAGGAAAAGGGTTTCTCTAAAAGCTGAAGAGAAATGGTATATATAGTGTGTGTGTAGAGCCACACACACCACAAACGAAGAGGGTCAGTCTTTTAATTTTTAGTATGCACTGTGCCTTTAGAAAGATTTTATTCTGCTGCAGTTGAGACAAAGGACCATAGACAAGAGAGGAAGCCAACATTGAAGCACAGAACAAGGGAAATGAGAATAATTTGTCTGAACAGGTGAAATGGGTAGCATTGGAAGACCCGTCAGTGAGAGGAGGGTCCTGCGCTCATAAATATTTTCCCATACCTATGCTGACCTTTGAACATCCAGCCTAGACTGTTCTAATGGTCATGGACCACATCTTTACAGAGTGTTCTGACCTCATCTTTTATCTCATCTTTACCAAGCTGCCAAGCTGCACCCAATGCCCCAGACGCTGTCTATTACAGGGTGGAGGCTCCCTCTGCCTCTGTGCGCTCGGCTTTCTCTTCCTCAAGAAAACTTCTCACTCTTTAGAACTCTGCAGTTTCGGGCTGGACAGATGGCTCAGTGGTTAAGAGCACTGACTGCTCTTCCAAAGGACCCGGGTTCAATTCCCAGCACCCACATGGCAGCTCACAACTGTCTGAAGATCCAGTTGCACGGGATCTGACACCTTCACACCAATGCACATACAATAAAGTTAAATAAACCATAAAAAATAAATAAAAAAAAAGAACTCTGCAGTTTCCCCTGTGCCGCCAAAGGTAATCAGCCCTTCCTCTGTGGCACCACTGTCATGGTATTTCTGTCTTGTAATTGTATTTTTTGCCTCTCTTCTTTGTCCTTATCTGGCCCCTGACCCTTACCTGGGAACTCTTTGAAGGGAGGAATTCCTATTACGTTGAGGCTCCCTTTAACTGTCTCTTATCTGATACACAGTAAGTGCTCAGTGAATAACTGAATAATGAAAAATATGCTAGTGAATAGATCAAGAAGGATGCCATCATCAAGACTTAGAACACATCTAATTTGTTCAATTGATTTCATGATTGGGGTGAATAAAGACAGGTTTGTTACTGTAACTGGACTTATTTCATTTTTCTTTATGGCACCACCCAGGGATGGTTTGGGGTTTTGGCTCTTTCTCTGGACTTTCAAGTCCATATTCTCCAGTTTAAGTTTAGTCTTCTCTATCATCTAATATAATTTATTTTTGTTTTTTACCCTCAGAATCCCATACTCACATAAACATACTTATTTAACAGCCTAAGAATGTTGATTCTGTTGAAAGAAACCTTCCTTACTTTGTCTCCCAGCATCCTCTCTTCCACAGTAGTACCTAGACTAAGTCAGTGCTCATCTTAGTTATACTTGTTTTTTAAAGGATGAAATTGAATCGGTATGTATCCTATTGATATGTTGCTTGCTCGCTCAGATATGCTCCTTATCTTAAATAGACCCCCCCACCCCCGAACATGGTTAACTTTCATTTGAAACCGATCATGTGGCAGTAGCTAACTGGAACACTAAATCGGGAGGATTCAAACTGGGACTAATGAAAAAAAAAGAGGTCCATGGTGGATTAGTGATGTTTTTCAGGAGCACAAGAAGAGAGGGTGGTGCTGTAGCCATAAACAAGACAAATTCAAGAGGAACATTGAAACAATGCTTGATCATATTGTTCAATCCATAAACATCAACGCAGAGAGGGAAAAAATAAAAGCCAGAAGGGTGAGAATACCTGATGTACCAAGAATTTAATTTTGAAACTAAATATAAGAGGTTCCATGGCAAATCTATTTTTAAACCTTCATTCCAGCATATAAATAAATTTGATTATCAACTTCACCTGCCAGAGCATCAAAGTAAAAACTACTTCCTGAATTGTAATTCACATAAATTCAAGTAGTTATTTGTATTGTTATGATTTGGATATTGTCTTTGTATGCACCCCCAAGAATTCATGTGCTGGAAGATTGGTCCCCAGTGTGCAGAGTTAAAAGGTGCCAGCAACACTAGGAGGGGGAGTAGTTAGGATGCCAAGGTGTTTCCCAGGGAGGGAATCCATGCTGGTCAAGCTGGGAAATTCCCATCAGAGTAGATCATTGTTCTCTTTCAGCATTCTGCCTTCCCATTACTCATACTCCCACCATGGGGATGTGATTTACCATGGGAACATCATCCAAACTGAGCAGAGGCTGGTGCCAGAATTGTGAGCTAAAGCTTTCTTCCTTACAAACGCCCATCCTCGGGTGTTTTGTTATAACAAATGATAAGGTTGCCTTAGAACAAATTGACTTGAGATGCTCTATAATATTCATTATTGCCATCCATTAGATGGCAATATTCCCAGCATCACTTCCACTAACAATATGGCAACTATGTCTTCCCAGCCTGATGAGTTCTCTCATAAGATTTTTATTGGCCAATGAGATTGTGAATACAGGTGACCTGGATTCTCTTTGGGCCAAAGCTTCTAGGAGATAGGTGCATAGCTGCTCTTTTTTCTTTTCATCTCTGAACGCTACCAGCAAAGCTCCAGATGGTAGGCATGTTGAGCCTGGATCCCTAACTGAAGACAGCCTGGAGTGAAGGAGAGCCCTGGCTGATTTGCTTTGGGTGCACAGCACAGATGGTAAATAAACCTTGTTAACATTTTTAAGCCACTGAAATGTGGAAATTGTTTATCTCTGCCATATGACTCAATCCTGTTTTGACTGACAGTCTCTACATTGGGAATCATGATACATCACAGTGTAAGACAGAGATAAGATTGTCTCTGAGGACCAGTTCCTTGCCTCAGCCTGCCGATCTCCAAACTGTGGCTTCTCTTTTTCTGAAATATCTAGGAAAAGAATCAATAGAGGGAGAAATGAAAGCATTACCACCCACTGCTCTTCCTCCAGAGCCCTGTTCTCCAGTCGAACAAAGATCAACACTCTTCTTTATAATTCCCCCCTCCAGCTTTCTTATTTCACGCCTTTGTCCCTACTGTCCTCTACCATCAGAAAACCTTTCTGTCGCCTTGTGTCCAAGATAGTCCCACCTCCCAAGGACCAATGACAATACCAGCTCTTCCAAATATCTTCTCGCCAGCTGGGAGGGCTGTCACCCTCTTGTGAATGCTCAGAGGACTTTGTCATCTTCTCTCTTCTCACATATCCCATTGTGTCCCAACAAGATTTACTGAATGAGTATGTGAAGGCAAATCCAGGAAGACATGGGCAGCAGCATGGAGGCATTCACCAATCCTGGCGATTGGTACACCTCTGTTTTCTCCTTATTCTAGACAGCTTTTCAGTGCTGATCCCTCTCCTGTGCTCCCGATATGAACTCTTTTTCACTACTGCTTTTATTAATTTTTCCCCTTTGTGGTCAGATAAAGGTATCTTTGTTGACAGGTGTACTTTTAATCATGTGTCCTGATTGAAGTCATGCATTCAGATTCATCTCTTGCTCAAGATACTTTCTAGGCCTCTAAGATACACATAGAATTTGATAGATAGTAAACTCAACTACATTAACAGATCTTCTGAAAGATACACCAAACTCCGGGACTTAGTATAAAATAAAAATTCCAGGTTTCTTGTTGAAGAATTATGGAGAATTTCAAGATAGCAAGAGATAAGAACCATCACTTCTTCCACACATACTGTGTAGTGCCACATGCGCAGTAAGTCAGCCAGGCCAGGTGCTACGAGTGTGCAGTGTCATGAGCTGCTAACTCATGCCTCCGTATTTAAACATTTGGATTTTTTACTTTCATAGGGTAGAAGTAATCTGTTGGTCTCAGGAACCAAAAGCTATGATGTTTGCATGTGCACACGTGAGCCACAGCATGTGGAAGCCTGAGGACAGCTTCTAGGAGTTGGGTTTCTCCTTTCGCCTCATAGTTCCTGGTGCGGGACAATTGTCTATAATCTGTCAATTATGTTTTAAATAAATGCTGATTGGCCAGTAGCCAGGAAGGAAGTATAGGTGGGACAACCAGACAGGAAGTAGAGGCAGGTCAATGAGATCAGGAGAATTCTTGGAAGAGAAAAGCTCCCTCTGCAGTCCCAGCCCAGACACAAAAGAAGCAAGATGTGACTGCCTCACTGAAGAACGTACCGAGCCATGTGGCTAACATATATTAGAATAATAGGCTAATATAAGTTTTAAGAGTTAACAAGAAGCCTGAACCAATCAGTTTATAATTAATGTAGACCTCTGTGTGATTTCTTTCGGACTTAATGATTGCGGGAACTGGGCAGGACAGAAACCTCAGTCAACAAGTCCCAGAAACCAAACTCAAGTGGTCAGGCTGGACAGCAGGTATTTTTACTCACTGTAGCATCTCATTGGTTCTGCAATTTCTTAAAACCAGACTGTGGGTCATGATCAACTCTAAATATATATTTGATCCCCTCCAAACTGGAAACACTTCCATCTGTCTACCCCAATCTACTGGGCATGTGCTAACCACTGTGTAAGGATAGACAGACATACAGCTATTCAAAGAATTTGATGACCTACAAGAAAGTTCCCTGTGAAATCTCTGCTCTCTGGAGAGAATGTGGGAAGCATTCTAGCACCCAACCAACAGAGTCACAACAGTGTTCCCCCCTTCAAGATGGCAAAGAAATGTTCTGATCTATCACCATTCTCCTTTTAGCTGATGTGTTCATCTACCAGAAGTACTAGCTATTTCTCAAATAGAGTTAAATATCTGGCCATGTCTTCTAAGAATTGGAGTCTTGATGGTCTACTTTTCTCTCATCTTAAATTTTCTTTTTCTACTCAAATCAAATGAAATCTGGGTTTCCTTTTGCTTGTGTGGTCTAACTCCTCTGCAGTTCACTTCCGCATCAAGGTAACAGAGAAGCTGTGGAACATTCTCCAGGAGGGCAGGCCAGCAGGAGTTCCCAGCATGGATCTGAAATGTTCTGTGATCTGCTCATATCTCTGCCACAATGCACCATCTGCAGGGAATAACGAGTCTACCCCACTCAGGGTTCCACAGAGCACTAAACGGTTGCTATGAAGACCTGGAAACCATACTGCTGGCTTGGTTTGCCCCACATCTGATGGATTACAGAAGTTTGTTAAGTATAGAAGAGGTAGGTCAAAGTGTGGTGGCTTTGATATCTGTGGGATCAATTATATCATGCTTTAGTTGGATGTCATGGCCATTTGTACTCCCCATTTTCTGATGTTTAGACCAGTTTCCATTCTGGTTTTGCTATATCAGTTATACCATGCTGTATTTATTACTAATCATCCATGGACCAAACAATGTGTCCATTTTTTAATTTAGTATTTTACCCATGTTCAACTGAGGGTCCCCTGGAGCAATGATGTGGTACCACTAGCTTGTACTAGTTCATACTCTCCTCCCAAGTCTTATTCATCAAAAGGTTGTTGGCATTTGCAGCAGGCCACATTATCTCGTGATATTCATCATAGTCTCCAAATCGGGGCATTTTTGATCATTGTTTAAAGACTTATTTTTGTTTTCACTTATGTGTATGTTGTATATACCACATATGTTCTGGTACCCCCAGAAACCAGAAGAAAACACCAGATCTCCCAAAACTGGAGTTACAGGCAATTGTGAGTCACCCAGTATAGATGCTGGGAACTGAACTCAGGTTCTCTGGAGAAGTAGCACATTTTCTTAAGCACTTAGAAATCTCCCCAACCCTTTTGTTTCTTTCCAGAGAGTTTATCAGTTCATCACACATCTTAGATGGTGCTAGAGACAGAAGTCATCTGTTTCCCGATTCATTCATGGTATTAGTTGAATAAATATGTTATTAGAGCATTTATCTCCAAACTTTGGGCACTTCAACAGTAAAAGGCCATGAAGAACTCCAAGATTATACACAGCAAATAGAAACTGTCTTGAGAAAGCTAGAATGCATGCCCATCATACGGCCTTGCTCTAGGCTGCAGCAGTCACAGGGAAAGATGTGAGCTCAACATTCTGACATGATAGCCTAGTGGACTGGAAAGAAAACTTATTAATAAAAATCATTATTTGCTCATGATATCAAGATTTTGTGCCAAATACTCCAAGAACAATTAGATAACAGCTGTTTTTACATCAATCGAGACATTTTGAATTTCGTCTATATAAAGTAACTTGAGTGTCTTTTTTGTATTGATTTTGTTGTTGTTTTTTACATCCCAACCACAGTTTGCCTTTCCTCCTCTCCTCCTAGTCTCTCCCTCCACCTCCCAACTTCCCCCATCATCCTCTCCTCCTCCCCTATTTTTTTCAGAAAATGGAAGACCTCCTAAGGGTATCAACCAACTATGGTATATCAAGTTGCAGTGAGACTAGGCACCTCTTCTTCTGTTAAGACTGAACAAGGCAACCAACAAGGCAACCTGGTATCAAGAAAGGTTCCCAAAGGCAGGCAACAGGGTCAGAGGCAATCCCTGTTCCACTGTTAGGAGGTCCACAAGAAGACCAAGCTGCACAACTATAATATACATGCAGAGGGCCTAGGTCAGTTCCATGCAGGCTCCCTTGTTGGTTCAGTCTCTGTGAGGCCCTATGAGCCCTTGTAGCATCTTAGACTCCTCTGGCTCCTAAAATCCTTTCTTCCTTTCTTCCACTGGATTCTCTGAGCTCTGCTTACTGTTTGACTGTGGGTTTCTGCGTCTGTTTCCATCAGTTACTGGGTGGAGCCTCTCTGATGACCATTGAGCTAGTCACCAATCTATGGTTATAGCAGAATATCATTAGGAATCATTTCACTGACTTAGTTTTTTCTTTTTGCCAGTCATGTTTGGTTCAGTTCTAGGTCTCTGGGCTATTCTGCCTCTGGGTCCTGGGCCTCCAGGCAGTGTCAGCCACAGGCTCCCTCTCATAGCAAGGGACTCAAGGCCATTTCATTGCTTTGTCATTGGTTGGCCATTTCCACAATTTCTGTACTTCCTTCACCCCAGCACATCCTGTTGGCAGGACAAATTGTAGGTCTAAGGTTTTGTGCTTGGGTTGGTGTCCAAATAACTCCACTCAAAATCTTGCCTGGATTCAAGAGATGGTCAGTTCAGTCTCCATATCCCCCGTTGCTGGGGGTCTTAGCTAGTGTCAACCTCATACCTTCCAGAGAGTTTCTATTGCACTAGGTTTCTAGCTCTTCTCAGACATGAGCTCTGCCCCCTGGTCCTAGTTCCCTCTCTCAGTACTTTTTACCTCCATCTTCTCCCACCTGATCTCTCCTGTTCCCATCCCCAGCCCAACACCTCTGCACATCCACCTGTGATGTTTATTCTATTTCCCCTTCACAGTGAGATTCAAGCCCCGTCCCTTTGAGTCCTTCTTGTTACTTATCTTCTCTGGATCTGTAGATTGTAGTATGGCTGTTCTTTACTTTTCAGCTAGTATCCGCTTATAACTGAGTACATACCATGTTTATCTTTCTGGGTCTGGGTTACCTCACTCAGGATGATCTTTTCTAGTTTTATCCGTTTGCCAGTAAATTTCATGATATCATTTTTTTCTAACAGCTGAGTAATACTCCATTGTGTAAATTTACTACATTTTCTTTATCTGTTCTTTAGTTGAGGTACATCTAGGTTGTTTTCAGTTTCTGACCATTACAAATAAAGCTGTTATGAACATAGTTGAGCAAATATCCTTGTGGTATTACTGATTGTCCTTTGGGTATATGTCTAGGAGTGGTATCACTGGGTCTTGAGGTAGATTGATTTCCAATTTTTTGAGAAACCGCCTTGTTGGTTTCCAAAATGACTGTAGAAGTTTGCATTCCCACCAGTAATGGAGGAGTGTTCCCCTTACTCCACATCCTCTTTGGCATAAGCTGTCATCAGTGTTTTTAATCTTAGCCAGGTCTAAGAAAGAATCTCAGAGTCATTTTGATTTGCATTTCACCAATGACTAAGGATGTTGAACATTCCTTTAAGTGATTCTCAGCTATTTGAGATTACTCTGTTGAGAATTCTCTGTTTATACCTGTAACCCGTTTTTTAAATTGGATTATTTGGTTTGCTGTCTGGTTTCCTGAGTTATTCATATATTTTGGAAATAAGCCCCCTGTCAGATGTGGGGTTGGTGAAGATCTTTTTCCATTCTGTAGGCTGCTGCTCTTTTCTTTTGACAGTGTCTTTTGCCTTACGGAAGCTTTTCAATTTTATGAAGTCCCATTTGTTAATTGTTGATCTTAGCACCTATGAGACTGGTGTTCTGTTCAAGAAGTGGTCTCCTGTGCCAATGTATTCAAGGCTACTGCCCACTTTCTCTTCTGTGAGGTTCAGTGTGACTAGATGTTGAGATCTTTGATCCATTTGGACTTGAGGCTTTTTTTTTGGTGTTTTTTTTTTTTTTCGAGACAGGGTTTCTCTGTAGCTTTGGGTCTGTCCTGGAACTAGCTCTTATAGACCAGGCTGGGTGGTGGTGACACACACCTTTAATCCCAGCACTCGGGAGGCAGAGGTGGACTTGAGTTTCTACTCAAGTGATAGATAAGGATCTATTTGAATTCTTCTGCATGTGGATAACCTTGTTGAAGATGCTTTCTTTTTCCATTATGTAATTTTGGCTTCTTTATCAAAAATTAAGTGTCCATGAGGTGTATGGATGTACTTCTGGGTCTTTGATTCTAGTCCATTGATCAACCTGCCTGTTTGTATGCCAACACCATGTAGTTTTATTACTATTGCTATTATAATTATTACTCCGGATGATGATACCTCTTATTGCACAAGATTGTTTTAGATATCCTGGGGTTTTTGTTTTTCCATATGAAGTTGAGTATTGTTCTTTCAAGTTCTGTAAAGGATTGTGTTGGAATTTTGACTGGAATTGTGTTGAATCTGTAACTTGCTTTTGTAAGATGACCTTTTTTTTTTTATTATGTTAACCCTACTGATGCGTGAGCATGGGAGATTATTCCATCTTCTAATATTTTCTTCAATTTCTTTCTTCAGAGACTTGAAGTTCTCTCCATACAGGTGTTTCTCTTGCTTGGTTAAGGTTACACCAAGCTATTTTTATAATGTTTGTGGCTATTGTGAAGGGTGTTGTTTTCCTAACATTTTTCTCAACCTGCTTATCCTTTGTATCTAAAAGGTCTACTGATTTTTGCAGTTAATTTTGAGTGTCTTATGACAATAAAACACTTACATGCTGCCATGTCTAAACTAGTCACCATGAGAGTGTGTGTTCTTCTCCAGAGGGACAAGCATTGCTAGCATTCAAGTCCACAAGTATTTTGAATAACACTGACTGTTGTCAGTCATCCTTGGAACAAGGACTGACCTCTTGAAGTGGGTCAAAAGGTTTTGACCTTGAGTCTGCTGAAGAAAGAAGCCTAACTAGTAAAACACTGGTTTGGAACAGGGAGAAGCCATGAGATCATAAGGTCCATCTTCCTGTGTGGTTGGCTAAAATGCCTTTGCAATCACACCATCCTAAGCAACATTATCAAGTGAATTTACACTTAATCATCTGAACACACAGTCTTGATTTTTTTAAATCACTTTGGAAGCTTTGGGCTACATCTGATACAGAATAAGGATAGAAGAAAAGTAAGCCTGCTGTAGACTGAGGACCTCATAAAGATCTGCGATTTATGGGATGGAGTCACATCAGCTTTTTTGTATATGTTTTATAGTTTGCTACCAGCCTTAAGGCATCACTACAGGGAGAGACAGGTGTATATGGAACTATATCTCGTGCATAGATCCCAATGTAAACTGAAGCTAAGCCTAGCTCTTAGCTCTGCTCCGCCTCCATTAACCCCATATAGAATGAGGAACATCTGCATTGCTTCAGGGCCGAAGAGACCCTGGGTCTCAGGAAGCAGGGGAAAAACCAAATAACTCTTATTCCTTGAGAAATGATGCCCAAGCAGGATAGAAAAACTTAGAACAAGCAACATTCAGATAAAGGGACGGTTTTTAACTGCTGTGCTAAATCCAATCAAAGGCAAGTTCAGGGCACTGTGAGAGGAGAGATTGCCTGAGGAAGTTAAGTTTAAGCTAGGCAGTGAGGAATGAACCTGTCAGGGAAGAGGAGCCAGCTGTTGTGGGGGAGAGAACAGTCTGTGCGGAGACCTGGAGGTTCTGCAGGCATTGGCCATTCTGCTTAGCAGATCGCATGACACAGCTCTTCATTGCAAAGCGAGAAGGTCAAGTCTAGAGACCAGATGTCCTGACTCACATGTTGTGAGGGTGTTTCTCAGGACCGTTCTGATGCTTTGGAATTTCAGATGTGTCTGGAACAGGCAGAGAACTTGATGCCTGGGGTGAACAGCAGGGTGTTGCTTTCTAGATTTGATTTTGAGCTGTGTATAACACACATACATGCACGAATGCACAGACACACACACAAAACACATATTTTGTGTTTATGTATAGTCACACAAAACATGCAAACATACATACATATGCAGAAAATATACACCTTTACACATATATGTACATAAAGTATTCATGTTTAATTGAAGATTTTTGTCTTTTTATTTTATGTATATGTGTCTTTGCATGCAAATGCAGGGCACTCAGAGGCCAGAAGAGAGCATAGGATCCTCTGGAGCTGGAGTTACAGGAAGTTGTAAGCTGTCTAACTAGGGTACTAGGAATTGGGGTCCTTTCTGGAACTAGTATCCTTGCTTAGTTGCTGACTATCTCTCTTCCTCCCCATGTATATATAAGAATGTGTGTGTGTATGTGTGTGTGTGTATGTGTGTGTGTGTGTGTGTGTAATATTTATGTATGTTTTTTTTCTTTATATTGACTGAAGGTCAAATATTAGAAATGACCTCCAAACTCTATCCTTTCTCCTTTGTCCTGTGGTTCAAAGTCACACTACCATTCCATGGTTCTGCTTTATCAATAGTAAAATAGAGACATATCTTCTAGTCTAAGTAATGCGTTGGACTTTATCAAGGACCAGAGATTAACATGAAATTGTCAAACATTGCAATATTATTTTTAACAGTCACAAAATTAGATGCTGATCTGGAGAAGTTTTCTGCATGGGACAATGTGACTAGCTTCCACTTCTGTTAATCTTGAAATTCTTCACCTCTACTAGGCTATTTGGCACATGTTCCTTGAAAATTGTCCCACCACACCAAACTCAAAGTCCTTCCAAGTTGGGCTAAGGGTCAGGAGCCTTTGGATCAGGAAAGCCCTGTTCACTCTGCTTCTCCATTACTTTCCAATTCTGTTGCTCTAGGGGAAAGTATTTAGAAAGGAGCCCCACTTTCCTCAGTTGTAAAGTTTGGATAGCTACATCTCCTTCATAGACTTTTGCTAAACAGAGACTATTTTTGGAATTCCTGGTCACTGTCTGGTGCACAGGAAGCCTCAGGAGGATACAAGTGCTTTTCTTCTAGCCCCAGCCCCAAGCATTACTAGGAACCTTGACATTAGGGGTGCCTGTTGCTCCCCTCTGGTCTGCTGCTCTGTAAACTTTAGAAAGTAGGTTGGGCAGCTATTGTATTTTTCATTCCCCCAAAATTCTGAGCTTTATGCACTAATTATTTAATGAGCAAATACTTGCTGATCTCCTATACTAAGCATTTATACATCAGAATTATTTAAAAAAAACTCACTATTCTCCTGGCAGGAGAAGGCAAATAATTTAGCTAAAACAGATTAGCAGTTTCTGAAGTATGCTAGCAGATGATCAGTGTTATTAAAATGAAACATCAGCTAGCAGAAATGACAAGAGTAGTTGGGGTAAGGCCTCTGGAAAGAGGTCATGTCAGCAACCTTCTGCAGGATGACAGAGGGAATCAATGGTTATCTGTGGAGTGGTGTGAGAGAGGACATCCCAGGCAGGGGGAACAGGAACATGGTTGCCAGAGAGGAAGAATACCAGGAAAGCTTTAGCAAGATGAAAGGTCATGATAGAAGAGATAGCAAGCAAAGGACAAGACTGTACTATTTATGACCACCTAGGCATTTCTCTGTCTGGATTTGACTCTGACTTCATTAATTGGATAAGTGCCTTAGTTTACCTTCTATTGCTGTGATAAAACACTGTCCCAAACCAATTTGGGGGAAGAAAGGGTTTATTTCCTTATAATTCACTTTGTAATTCCCAGGTTACAGTCCAACATTGAGGACAGTCAAGACAGAAACTGGAGCTGAGGCCATGGGAGAATGCTATTTATCGGCTTGCTCAGTTTGCTTTTTTAATACCACCAGCACCGCCCGTTCAGGGATGCAACCACATGTAGTAGGCGGATCCTCCCAGATTGGTCACTAATCAAGAAATCTGATTGGCTACAGGCAGTCTGATGGAGACAATCCCTTTATTGAAGTTCCCTCTTGCAAGATGACTTTAGATGTGTATCGAGTGGACAAAACCTAACCAGTCTATTAACAATGTGTTAGATTTCTGCTTCCTTCATGTCAGTATCCTATAAGCCATAATGGCCAGGAATAACTCAGGAGTCAAATGAAATTACATACTGTTGATCTCTCTGCCATTAATCTAGTGGGTTGTTAAGGCTATCTCTTAATTCAACCCTCGCTCCTTGAGTAGCTGTCAAGACACAAAACTGTGCAAGTCCAGACGACATTCCTACTTGTGTGATACATCCATTGTAAACCTGGGCCCCACTACTTTGGTTATAGTAGCATCCTAGGCCATTTCTGTATGTGTACCCACTAGGTGGTATTGTTGGATGTTTGCCAGCAGCTCTGGCCTCTACCCACTGGATTCTAGCATCACTTTTCCAAGTTCTCCACACAGTATGAATGGCTCTGAGGAGAGGCAGGAAAAGTCATTCTCAGAGTATCGCTCATCTGACTAGAAAGATATGAAGTATCCCTGTCATAATTTTTGGCTGGTGGCAGTGAACACTGGAGCTGTGGTATTTGGAAGCTTTTTCCTGTGAGATAGGAGAGTACACAGAGACCACATCTGTTGTGTCCTCGGTGTTTGTGCCTGTTTGAAAATGGGAATGTTCTGCCCTCACCCAATAAAATGGTATTTGGAAAAGGGATTTTAAGGAACAATTAGGTTCACTGAGGTCATATAAATGGACATCCAAAATGGGGTTGGTGTCTTTAAAAGAAAAGGAAGACTGGGGAAACAGATGATCATTTGAAGGCCAGGAAGATGGCCATGACTAGGAACTGGATGTACCAAGTCTCGGTCTTGGACTTCTGACCTCCACGACTATGAGAAATATGGTCTGTTATTTAAGCCACCCAGACCTTGGTATTTTCTTATAGTATCCCATGGTAACCAAGGAAGTCTTCTGCCTACAGAATCTGAGGATGAAAGAAACTTACTTTAAGAGCTGTCCTGTCAGGGTGTGTAGGCCGGAACTGGATAATCATGGCGGTTGACTCCTAGTTTTGTGTCCAGAGGTAGAGCAACAGAGCTAGGAGGAAGCACTTTGGCACTGATCATGGCTCCAGCATTGCACTGTTTCCTGGAAAAGAGAATGATGGTCTCCAAAGCAGTGTGATCCAGAGAGAGATGGACTCTAGCATCAATGGCCCTGCACCAACACAGTCACCTGCTTATCTCATTTTGTGGCAGACTGGGTCGGGAGTTCATCTTTCAGGCTAATGGTATCCAAGCTTAGTTCTTACTAGTGTTTTACTCCATAACCTTTTGATAAATTCCTTGTCTGTACCAGCTAGCTCTGTTGCTTGCCACTGAGAACCATGCCTGAGACTGGAGATAAAAACCTCAAGAAAACAACAGCCGATTTCAAAACACGGACATGGAGAGGGGGCCGGTGCCCATGCTTTGGGCGGAGTGGGCTGTTACTAAGTAGTTAGAATTCAAGGGTTTTATACTGTTTGATATTTGACATCCAGTCATCATGGCCTTTAGGATATATTTGTTTGAAATATAGAAATCTCAAGAGTGTGACATTGTTGAAAGCACTACTCAAATCTTCCCTGAAGACAAAAAATTGGGAACATGCCGGTGAGCACAGTGCAAAGCAGAATGTGAGGACAGAGCGTGCAGCGCGGAAGCTCAGGACCTGAACTCCATTGTACTGGGGTCCCCTAATCACCTCTGCTTGAATTTCCAGGAGACTGAAGTGCCTTGCTTCTTCCTAGAGTAGTCTGTGGAAAGGAAGAAGGTATTTAGTGGCCACCTTTCAAGACCTAAGACTGTCTGGGTATCTCTGCCAGTTGGAAACTACTCTTGTCTAAGGCAGCTCTTCCTCAGTGAGGTCCCGAGAGAGCTGCGCTGTGATGTCTTCACGCATCTCTTGTTTGTAATGAGACAGGGAAGAGACTTTTTAAGAGGTCCCCATAATGAACAATAAGGTATATTCTAAGCATTGACTGTGCAAACTGTGTCCTCTGGTTGTGTAGCCTTGTCCTCCATCTTTATCCCTGTGCTATGAAAAAAGAAGTGGGATTTATGCTCATTTTATAGATGAGAAAAAGAAAGCACTGTGCAGTTAACCAACTTACCCAAGGCCTGAAGAGCAGATGTGAGAGAGGGATGGCTGATTCAGAGTAGCCAGCCCTTTCAGCACACGGGTTAAATCCACGAGCACTGAAGCCAATGGGACACTTGTTAATGCCACCCTCATTACCCGCAACTTCAGTTTTCTCATGGTTCCATTAAGTAGCATCTATCCCTACTGGGGTGTGAGAAGAATAAATGGTTTTGACGCATAAAAATCTAGGATGGTGTCTAACATCAGGCAATTGGTTGATAAAGACTAGCCAATGTTGATAACATTATTATTATAACTTAGGGAACAGAACATCTGGCATTCCCGGGTTTCCTTTTTAGAGTCTAGGCCCTCTGTTGAAGGGCTGAGACTTATTAAGCAATTATTAAATTTCTGATAAGTAAATGAATGAATGGTACCAGAATGTTTTTATTTAAAGTGTCTCTGTGGGGTGTGTGTGTGTGTGTGTGTGTGTGTGTGTGTGTGTGTCTGTGAGAGAGAGAGAGAGAGAGAGAGAGAGAGAGAGAGAGAGAGAGAGAGAGAGAGAGAGAGAGAGAGAGACTATTTGTCTGTGTGTCTGTATGGGGTGTATGTAAGCAGAGTGCCCACAGAGAGTGCATTGGATTTCACGGAGCTGGATCTACCCGTGATTGTGAGCCATCTGACTCAGTCGCTGGGAACTGAGCTCAGTTGGGTTCTTTCATGATTCCATGTCATCCATTGTTTTCACATCGACCCCCCCTCCCCATGACCTTTTCTAGATCAAGTCTCCTTTCCTTATCTCCCCAACTTTGTGCCCCACACCAGCTCTTCATCACCAGCACCTCTCTCCAGTCCTGGTACCTGAGCTCCTGAATGCATTAGTGAGGGCTGGAAGAAAAATGAACTTGGCTCACTGGGCGGGGTGTAGGAGGAGAAACTAACCTTGATGTTTCTTCCAGAGCAAACAAACATCTTATCCACCTTGCAGGGAAGCACAGCCCTTTGGGCATCCCTGTCCTGGCTCCTCCTCATGCTTTGTCTTTGCTTTCCGATTTGCTCTCAAGCCTTCTCCGAGCCTATGCTGTGAATGTCAGGACTGTAGCTTATGCCAGTAAAAAGCCTTTCATGCTCTGCTAATGTGGCATTTGTTTGGTAATATGCGGGAAAGAGTGTTAAAAATAAATCTAGAAATGGCATCTTATAAATTTGGATTTCCTGTTCTTGTAATTTATAGGGCTCACATTGGAGCACACTGTCTTATGCATAAATACAATTTCTTTGTGAGCTGATGATGGGATTTATATCAAAGGGGGTCGAACATACACTTCATGAACTCGGCATCCGCTATTATGAGCCATTTCATGTATAACTGGAGAAAAATGAGCTTCCCCTGTTTGCCTTAACTTAAAATTCTGTGGGTTTGCCTGAATTCATTTCCAAGGCCAAGGAGTGGGGGAAGGGAAATGAGATTTATACGCCTTTAATATAATCAATTCTGAATGTATCTGTAGACAAATAATTTTAAACGTATGCACAAGGAAAAGCCTCTATTAATTTCAGTGCACAGGGTTGGGTGAATTTTTATGTGATTGAAGGTTTGTGTGTTTAAGGAGTGTTTTTTTTTTAATTTCACCTTCTCTTTCCTTCCTCTTCAGGAAAAAAAAAAGAGTGTTTTGAAATAAAATCCCACAAGGAAACAATCCCCCAGACAATTAAACTGGGAGAAATTCCCCCAAGGGGAAAAATTCGTAAAAATAATTGCTGTGCTGGGTTTCTGCTGCATTTTAGCTTGGTGCAAGCGAGGTTCTGTGCATTACCCTAGGAAACATACACACAAGCATGCAGAGTGAGTGGGTCGTCCACAGAGCAAGCCTGGGACCCTGCTGTATGTAACGACCCAGCCAGACACGGGGCCTTCCTGGCAAGAGGTGGTAATGCGAAGGTTGCTGCCTATATAAAGTAACAATTGGGTCATTTATAAGGCTCTGCCAAATATCAACCTTCTATCCAATTCTCTCCCAACCTCTCAGAGTCCTAATGTGAAGCAGGCCAGCTCCCCATCGCTTTATGATGCTCTGGGAGAGAGGTGGGGGTTAGGAGCCAGCAAAAAAGACAGTGCATGCTTGTCTAAAGGGTTTTAAGGGTGGCATGTGTATTTCATAGCAATGATGTCATTTTTTCTGCCTGCCCCCATCTTAAATGCTAGAAACATTGTTTAATTGCCCTCTTCTTCCTCAAGGGGACGTCAACGGTTAATTTGTCCAGGAAAGTGGGGTTTGCATTTGTCCTGAAGATTACAGGATTACTTGAGCTGTGGCCAGTAGAGAAAAGTGTGGCTTGAGGTGAGGTTGGCTGTGCACATTTTGACATGGAGGACCAAGGTTATGGTTGTGTGTCTGTGTCGGGGCAGCCTCAGAACAAGAAGTATCTTATGCTGCACTTCCTGCCATGCTTAGGAAATGGGTAGATGCTAAATACTGCATTAATATCTACTCTTAGCCATCCTTGCAGTGTTGCTCTTGATGTTTCAAAGATGGGCACTCATTTGGATGGTGGCTTCTGGTTCTTCACTTTTCTTTTTAATTTCACCAACACTTTGGGAAGTCTTTGCCTGTGCCAGGCCACAGTCCACACACATTACCACCCTCTTGGATCTTTGGAGCAATCCTTAGAGATGGATGCTCCTAATATTTCTGTTTTAGTTATAAGGTGAAGGAGGCTCCCTGGAGGGGAATTTCCCAGGCCAAGTGGCTGCATAATATGAAATAAGATACAAGCCCTAGTCCAACTCATGTCCTGGGGACTGGGAGTCTTTTTTGTTTTTATTAGAAGTCATTATTAGCCCAGATCTCTTTCCACAGTTATTTCCAGACGTTGCCTTCAAAAGCCAACGAGATAAGTTTAAGGGGGTGGGCGTGAGTGGGATGAGACTTAGAACAACTTCTGCAGCTAGAAGCCACCCATGATCACTGAGATCCAATAGAAAGATAATTCTGAGTAAGTCCTCCTGTTCAAAGACCAGATTGTATCCCCTTTCCCAGCTGTGCAAATCCTTGCCAAGTTTCCTTCATTCTTGGCTGGCCCATCACACCTTCCTACCGAAGGCCTCAGAGTATGGAGTGCAATTTCCAGTTTGAAATTAAGCCAGGTGTGAAGGTGTCACAATAACAACTGAGCAGATTGAGTCTAGAAATTGGACGTCTCCCTATTTCATTGGAAACAGAGGTGATGTTCCTTGTCCATTGGCCCAAACCCTACATCTTTTAGTGGGTCTTCTTTGAGAGTAGGTGAGAGTATGTTGGGAGGGAGGCAAACCTCTCTGCAAATGGAGTGTTAGAATAACCAGCTCGCCACAAGTGCCGAGGTGATGCTTTAAAGCAGGTACCAGCCTCTGCAGCCAGGAGATGCAGCTTTAGCAGAACTGTTATTTTAACAATAGGTTACCAGATCCAATGGGCAACCTGACTAAGGGCCCCGTATTTATTTCCCTAATTTTATAAACATTTAATAGGTCCTTATTAAACACATCAGCCAGCATGATTTAATAACACAATCAGTCCTAGAAGTTTAAGAAAATTGAAAACAGGGTTTGAATGTAATGCAGCCACAATTACTGGAGATTATAGGGAATCACTCCCAGATGTCTGCAGGGGAGAACTGCTAATCTCTGTTTGCGTGGAGGTGATTTCCTTTGGAGCCCTGCCCAGCCTTCAACAGTACTAGGGCTGAACAAATTAGATTTGAAAGTCCCCAATTTTATGACTAAGGTAATATACTCTGTGTATTTCAAGAAACACTAAGTTCCTATTTGCACTGGCTCTAGGATGCTGGGCAGAGATGTTGGCTCCTTTTAGTTTGGCTCCAATGTGGAATATGGCCATAGGTTTTCAAAGGGTCAGCATGTGTTTTTTGTGGATCTTTCAGAGGTACTGTGACTCCTCTCTACCCACCATGCTGAGGCATTTGCATGGTGGCGTGCTGACGGCAGATCCCAAGAATGTGCTGCAATTAGACCTGGCAAGCAGTGTGCTGTGGAGACCCCACCTCCTCCACTAAACTTTTGAGCCCTCAACTCATTTCTGCCTCTGCTCATGGAGCCATCTCTGTGGCTGCTCTTATGCTCAGAGGGTGGCAACCTGGTAGATTGGGCTCCTCTTCTCTCTCTTAGGCAGCTTCTGGAAAGGGTGGACTCAGTGCAAGGAGACACATTTTCTTGACGCTGTATGAAGCACTAAGAGCCAGGAGGTATAGGGATGAAGTCTTGGGGGCTGAAAGAAACTCATAGCAGCTCTTAGCAGCCTTGGTGTCTTCCCATCTTGTATGCTCTCTTTTTAAGAATTGCATTGACATGTTGACAATGGCTCACAATTGCTAAGCGCTTACTCCAGGCCAGCATAGCATAAGATAAGCAGCTGTAAGCCTCACCAGGACCCAGTGACATCACTGCTACTTCCTGCAGTTTGTGGAGGAAACAGAGATGCTCTGAACATTTTAACTGTTGAATTTCCCCAGAGAGTAAGGACACAAAACTACAGAGCTTCTTTTTCTGAAGCTCTGGTTCTCTGTATATCTGTGTGTGTGTGCAAACATGCATGCATGCATGTGTGTGTGTGTCTGTTGTCTTTCTGTATATGTGTGTTATATGTGTACATGTGCAGATATTCATGTGTCTGAGCTTAGACTTACAGTTTTTATTATGCAAACATGGAAGTCAGAGGACACCCATGGGCTTTTATGTTTACTTTCTATCTTGTTTGAGTCAGGGGCTCTCTTTTGTTACTGGTTGCTGCTTAAGCCAAGCTAGCAGGCCCCGGGAGCTTGCAGGAGTTCTGTCTCTGCTTTCCATTTTATAGGGACACTGGGATTACAGGTGTGCATTATCCCACCTGACTCTTCATGGGCTCTGGGGATTCCAACTCCCATCCTTACACTTGCACAGAAAGTGCTTTATACACTAAGTCATCTCCCCAGTCCTACGGATCTTATTCTCTATGCCTTTTAGCAACCCTTATGTGTCTGTAAAGAATAGAGGCCTTCCTTTGAGCCTTTCCATCCACCCTCAAAGTTCTGGTCCTGCCCACTCATTTTGTTCTGACACTATGTGTCTTCTCTGTGGCTGTTTGGAGCTTCAATGGACAGAAGCAGCAAGAAGGGAAGGCTCAAAGGAGGAAGAACTTTGGGTAACATTGAGGAAAAGTGTTGGTCCCTTGGCAAAGAAAGAGAGGCCATGAGACACCTAGCAGAAGCTCATTCCCCTCCCCCCGGCCCTATCCTCACCTCTCTTGCACTTCCCTTTATTTTAGCTGTCCCCATAATCCTATGAAGCTGTTATACCCTAAAAGAACCTTATTTTGCCCCATTATTTAACATGTTCAATTTTACCCAGCTAGCAAATAGCACACTAGAGAAAGATACCAATTTTTCTTTGTGGCTTGTGCCTACCCTTGTCACCAGGCTGTATCTCTGTGCATGAGGTAGTCTTTCTCTCTGAGAAATGCAACCAAGGCATTCGTGCTCTTTTTAGGGTACTTGGATTTGCTAAACTGTGTTTCCTTGATCCACACTGAACTTTTGCCCAGAGTCCTCAGTATGTTTATCAAAACCCTTACTTTTTTGCTCTGATTTTGCAACCCAAGCTATACCCTTGTTTCCCCGCACCCATGAGCCCCACTCACATGTGGTCAACTCATAGCCACAAATGCACCCATTGAAGAAGTATATTGAAGCTATGTGTGCTGGATATTGAAGCAAAGTAGAGTTTCTTTGATCCTTTAGAAAAAGAAAAGATCTCTACTCACCCTCCATCCTAGCCAGGGATTCAATGGTTCCCTATAACAGAAAGTTGGAGCATCCTGACACTTTGGTGAAGGCTTTTGTTAATTCTTTCCTATGAAAACAATTGTTGCTCAGGTCTATCATGTATAAAAATTGCTATCGATAATTTCATGGGCTGGAGAGATGGCTCAGAAGTTAAAGGCTAGGATCACAACCAAAAATATTTCTTACAGAGCCTTTTATGCCCCCAGAGCATAGGATACCTATGAGCTTGGCGGATTCTAAGGGTGATTCTGTCTCTTCTGAGAGTCCTGTAGATTGGAACTCCAGATGAAAACATTCCAGGGGAGCAAACACATACAAGAACATCTCAGATAACTGCCAGAGGAATAGGCACTATGTGGGAATCCACACCCTGGGCAAGAGCTGCCTTAGTGTCCCAATGTCGTGAAGCCTTTGAAGTGAACCAGCCACCTCCTTTTCCAGTGTCCTTTATGCCAACTCTGAAACAGGCAGCCTAGATCCTGACCCCACAAGGTTGTTACAGTAACAAAACAGGGAGCAGGCCAGAAGAATCCCTGAGCAGTAACACCCATTTTTACCCTTGCATGATGCACAAACATTAGAAACACAAATTGAGTCATTTTTGTAAGTGCCTATATTATAATTTTTTTGGAAAAGCCTGGCTAATCAGAAGGAGTCAAAAAGTTAAGTAACTAGGGACTTTCTAATGGAAGTTAAGCACATAACTATAGCCACTCGACTATTTTCTTTGCTTTCCTTTCTTGCTCATGCTAGAAAAATCTCCTGGGGCTGAGGAGATTGCTCAGTGGATAAAATGGATGTTCTGTTAGCATTGCTGTCTATGTTTGATCCATGGAACCCAAGTAAAATTCCAGGCACACTAACATCTTAACCTCAAGGTTGGGAAAGCTGAGACAGGAGGATCCATGGGGTTTGTGGAACAGCTGTTTAACCAAATGGCTAGCTCCAAGTTCAGCGAGAGATCCTCTCTCAAAGTTTAAGGAGAAAGACACCTGAGGTCATCCTCTGGCATCTACATGTATACACACATCATGTACATCTGCACATAAGCACACATCAACACACACACACACACACACACACACACACACAGAGGCACACACAGGCTCCTACTTGCATTCCATGAAGGATATGAAGGACTTAATCAGACTCATACCACTTCTGGATCACTGTTTACTTAGATTAAACTCTTCATTTTTTTTCTGTGTCTCAGTTTATCTTCTTTGCACACATTCTGATTATGCCACATGTCATATGTGGCCACTGCACCACAAGGAGCAGTGTTATGTGAAGTAGGACATTCTGGACTCTAAACTCAGCACATACATGGCCCAAAGTTCAGCTGCAGACCCAGCAGGAGCAGACAACACTTTGATCACTGATTAGTGTTTACCTTGAGTGACTCAGATGGCCTCATTGATCACAGCAGCCCGAGGACTTACTAACATCTAGAAGGAAGCAGACACACAGAAGCTCAATTAAAATGTAAGAGAACAAGCCCAACTAAAGAAATAGGCCTTTTGGTTTCTAAAATGGGCATCATCCCATTCCATCCTTAAATATCTCATTTAATCAAAGTTGGTCTGCGCAAGCTTCCCACCAAATCCTCAGGGCCAGTTTTAATTGCATGATAATTAGTAGCTGAGTGTTTATAGAGCATGTCCTTCCTGGAGCCTGTCTGCCTGGTTTTGTATCCTTATGCCACCAACCATTAGCTTTGTATCTATGGTCAAGTTTACCCAGTCTTTAAGGGCCTAAGAATCTTCACCTCAGGGCTGGAGATGTGGCTCAGCTGTTAAAAGCACTGCCTGGCTCTCCCAGAACCTGGGATTTGACTCCCAGTACACAGTGGTAACTCAGGATTGTCTGTAACCCCAGTTCTAGAGAATATGATGCCCTCTTCAGGCCTCTACGGGTACTGCATGCACATAGACGCACCCATATACACAAATAAGTTTTCATTGGAAAAAAAGATGTATTATCCCCTCTAAAATGGAAACAAAGTGGAATATACCTCCTGATTCACCAAATAAAAATGGGAGTCACTGAGAAAACAACAAATTTTTTTCTCTAAATTAAGAATACAAACAATCGAGTAGCTTGTAGTAGAAATGGATTGTAGATTTGCAGTAACAAATTTGAGTTGTTTCCTGGCTCCACCTCTTTCCACAGCGATCACAGATGTAACTTCTTCATCTCACTTCACTCTCTTTTTAGATAATGTGGGGGCGTGCTTCCAGTTATGAGATTCCAGTTATGGATGAAGGCTCCATGAGATCACAATGAGCTCACACAGTTCTAAGTCCAACCTACATGCCCGCTACACTTTAGACCTTGAATGTCTCTCGAAGACCCATATGCTAAAGATTTAGTGCCTAGAACTGTGCTTTGGGGAGGGGCAGATCTTTAAGTGGTGGGGTGCATTGTGAGGTTTTAGTTCTTCAGGGTTGTGCCTTCAAGGTATACTTTAGGACTGTGGTCTGGTCTGTTCCTTCCCTTCTTGTTTACTTCCTGACAATTTTGCTCAACACCACGCTCCCTCCATCATGTGCTGCCCCATCAGAGGTTCCGAGGAACAAACAAAATTCCACCCCCAACAGAATTTGGAGCTTCTAAAACTGCATTGAGTGTGGTTGTTTCAGGTACACCTTGGTGATGTCTAGTTCACTAACACAATGGATGGAAAAATGTTTACTCTCTGAATGTGGTCCCTCTTCTGCAACAAAGAACAATTATACCTAGCTTACGTGGTTCAGGTGAGATGAGCCTCCTGTGCAGTTCCTAGTGTAGCAGCCACACTGGATAAAGAGCAGCAGGATTTAGCATCCATCTTTCTAAAGCAAGGGCAGCTGTGATCTCCTAGCAGTGCTTCCTCCTTTGAAAGACATTTAACACCGTTAAAACCAACTGGTGTTCCCCACATATTCTTGTATATATGGCCTTCCGTGGGAGTATGAATAACTTACTAGGGTTTTTCTGGCTTGAGCATCTCGACAGCCAGGAACCAAGGAATCACACAAAGTCACACCATCCACCAGATACCACACAATAGATTCATTAGGGAGAAGGTCAGAATGGCAGCTGCCTCTGACTGGGAACAGAGACAACAGTGGCCTGGGTTGGAAGAGCATCTGGAATATGCATCCCTAACTCGGAAACACTGAGTCTTGGGGCCCAGGGATTTCTAAGTCTCAAAACACAAGTTGGGCAGGACCCTTGGCCCCTTTAGCCTACATGAATTATTAAAGAAAACTGTCTCCCCCCTCTCAGAAAGAAGCTAACAATTGCAACAACTCCATGGTGGGATTTCTTGTCCAACTCTGGTCTTCTGCCGAAGGTTAGTCTGTCTTCTGTTAGCCCAGGTCTAATACATCGTGTGCCAACTTCTGTGAGTCCAGGAAGACGCTGTTTCCTTGTTGTGATCGGTCTCTAGCCTTCACACCTTTTCTACCAACTCTTCCTCAATGACCCCTGAGCCTTGAGAGAATTGAGTGCTTGGTATATACATTCCATTTAGGATTGACCATTCTGCGCCTCTTAAAATCTACCTCTTAGTCAGTTATTGGTCTCTGTGTCAATCACCATATACTTTGTAGATGAAGGCTGAAAGATGCAATGATCTATGGATATAGCACTAAATCATTAGGAGTTGGCTTAATATATCCATTTAGCAGTGTGATAGCAGTTGGCTCTTTCTTAAGGTCCAGGACCTTTCTAGCTGTAGGTTCTGAGCCTACTAATGATGCTAGGTATGGGTTCAATCTTGTGCAGTAGGACTTAAGTCCACCCAGAAAGTGATTGTTGACTCCCCTGATGGTTGTGCCACTGTTGCAACAGTGGGCATGCCATAGCAGGCCGGTCCTTATTGTAAGTGTGGTTGATGATTACTTTTCTCCTCTAGTAGCATGCATTGAACCTTCCAGCACTGTGAAAGTTAGCCAGTAAAGACGAAACTTCTCAGCCAGTACCAGCCTGACTTTGCCACAATCTGCGACTCAAGTCTATGATGTCTTCAGCCATAAAGTCTTACCATGTGTATGAATGTGAATATTGAAAATGGACTATAGTGTTTGGTGGTGATGTTGAGACCTCTAAGGGGAAAATCCCATTCTTGGCACTGGGCTCTTTAATTTGTTAGCTCTGCTTTCTCTCTTTTCATGTATGTGGACTTATAGTTTTTAAAAGAAGCTTCTATAGTAGCAGGTTCCCATATGGCTTTTTTGTGAAGATCTTTAGTATTGGCCATCCTTAAGATCTTTTGTTTCATTTGTTCTTAGATACCTACCATTTAACCAATTAGCTGTGCTAAATAGACATTTAATGGTATTCAGGAAATTACTGATGTTGCATAACCCACACACCAACCATCTCCAGAGCTCTTCATCCTGAAAACCCAGAACTCTGCACCCAGGAAACAATAACTTCCCACTGCCCATTCTTTTGGCTTCTCACTGAAGCCATTCAACCTCTGTCTATTAATTGATCTGGTCTAGATCATACAGTGTTAGATCATTCATAACCGGAGTATCTCTCATAGCATTCCACATTGTAACATGTCCCAGAATTCTCCTCCTTCATCAAGGTTGACAATTATTAGCATGTCCTTTACTTGGTCATTTCTTGTTTAAGACAGGTTCTCCTGTAGTTCAGGCTGGCCTCAGACTCACCATGTAGCTGAAAATGACCCTAATCTTTTGATCCTCTTGTCTCTACCTATTGAGTTCTGGAATTACAGGGATATATTGCCATATCCAATTTTATGCATTACTGGGGAATTAAACCAGGGCTTCGTGTATGCTGGGCTAGGACCGTATCAGTTGAGCTACATTTCTGACCACATAGTGTATACACACACACTTGAGGAAGAATAAAATATAAAATGGCAAGATATTTCACTCTTCTTTTTTTTAAAACCTTTTCTACAACGTATTTTGATCATGTTTGTTCCTTCTCCTACTCCTCCCCCCTCAGAAAACCCTCACAACACACACACACACACACACACACACAATAAAATAAAATAAAAACCAGCAAAAGACAAGACCAATATGAAACCAAAAAAAAAAAACCACAAGAACCCACAGAGCTTGTTTTGTGTTGGTCAACTACTCCTGGGCCTGGGTCCTGCCCTGAAATGCAGTCACTAACAGCATGTGACATATATATTTTCATTCCTCCACCCATCTAAAGCAATTTGCTTCCACACTTAACTGACATGACGGAAGTAGGAATACAACCCTTTGAGACTCCGTTGTCTGTTCTTGGGGTATCCGTCCAGAAGTAAAGCGGCCAGGTTGAGAGGTAGCATTTCCCATATTCCGAGTGCCCAGCATGCTGACAGCCGCAGCAGTCACACCGTCCTCCAGCTCATCCTCACTCACACTTGGTACTACCTGGGAATTTTGACAGTGTTCAGCCTAATGTGCATGCTGTAAAATGTCACTGTGTGTAGAGTTGCATTTCCCAATGAGTATTGCTATTCAACACAATCTGTGGGCACATTACTGACATAAAACTTTTGAAAAATGCCTAATTTTCAATCATGCTGTTTTGTTTTGGGGTGTGAATTTCAGAGGAAAACATTTTTAGAACCCTTCTAGAGACTGGTTTTCTGAAGAGCTGTCTGTGTTTTACATTGAAAAGAAAGGACACGCCCCTAATAAAGACAAAGGCAGGAAATATATAGTTATATTATAATGAAGTCAACAGGAAAACTCCTTTTTCTAGGCGGAGTGGCACGAACCAAGGGGCTCAGGTTGTGGGGGCTCAAGGAGGGCTTCCTCTGTGCAGACACCCAGCCCAGTCCCAAGCTACGAGGCAGATACATTGGGATCTGGAACTTTAGGGTGTGCACATGGACCCCATTAAAAGGAGTCCTTTGAAAGCAAGCTAAAGCACTCCATCCGTTTATGTGGAGCTAACAAGGTGCTCAATAGGGGGCAGTTCATATTCAATAAAGGTTCGGGAGACCAAGAGGATGGTCTGGTGAAGGATGCTCTCTCTCTGCATCAAGGTGACGCCCTGAGCTCTGTGCCATCACAGGAAGCACTAGAGGAAACAGAGCAAAAGGTACCCAAATTAGCTCCCCTCGCACCTGGTTTTGTAAAACCCCACAGTTTCATCATTTCCCAGTAGGCTTTTTTCATTCTTCTGTCTGCGCAGCAGAGGTTAGGATTCCCTATGATGTGAAGGAAACATTGAAACCATAGCAGCTAGCTAGGTACAGGAAGATGAGCTCTTCCCTAATTCTGTTTTCATGAAGTATCAGGAGAATGCTGGAGAAGGGAATGGGAGGTTTCTGTAAATGAGAGTTGCTGGGTGTAATATTCCTATACAAAATGGACACGCTTGAGAGATCTGGTGGACCACACTTAGGCCAAAATAATAGTGCTGTGCTGGACACTTAAAATTCCATTCAAGGAAGAGGTCATGTTCAACTTTCCAAGCACAATATTGATGATTCAATAGTCATCCTTAGGCGTACCTGAGCTGGCATCTGGCTGCTGAATGATCTCAATGGAAGAGCCTGTCTCACAGATATCTGGACCACAGCCACACCCTTCCTCTCTCCACGTCTTACTCCTCCCAGGATCAGAGCCAACAGCCTTCTCTGACAACGTCCAAAAAATTGCCCCCTAAGGACTCTGCTGGGTCTCTGAATGTAGTGCCCACATGCAGCTCGTTTCCCTCAGCTCAGCTCTGTCATCGGAAGCCAGAAGAAGCAAAAGACAGAGTTGGAGAAAGTCTAAACACTTCAGTTCCTTATGTGCTTTCCCTGATTACACCAGTGTCCCCAAGCCCCAGGCCTGTCTGCCACCATCTCCTGCCTTCCATCCTTGGGGAGTTGTGGGATTGTCTTGCTTTGCCCTAAACAGAGTGTGTGACTTTGAATTCCCTGCCTTTTGGCTCTTTTACTTAACACTATTTAATTCTAATTTTACCCACAATTCAACTTTAATTTGATGCACATATGGTTCATCACTACAGTGGACACCCAATTGCCTACCACAGAAAAAGAAAAGCCAGAGTGCAGGAGTTAGTGTGAGAATACCCAGGGGTGGCTCTTTTTATTTATTTATTCTTCAGTGAGGATGACGGTGTCCAGTGGTGCTATCACACATGTAGCATGTAACAGGGACCTGTGAAAACAGCATTCCTTTGATAATGCCTTCTAACACCCAGGAAGCTGAGGACGTTTGCAGCATTTTCTTCTCACACACTCTTTAATAACTGAAAACAATCTAAAGAAGCAAAAATATCAGGGCCAACAAATTTCAAAGAGATTAGGTTTTTTTCACCTCTCACTTAAAATCAAATTATAACTTTCTAAGCAAGCAAACCAAAAGGGCTTTTTATGCATATTTGATTAGCTCATTTCCTTTGATTTGCTGGAGTGATGTCATCGGGGCCCAGCTGTTGGTCTGTTGTAAGTGATTTCCCTTCCTCGGGTTTCAGCCAGTCATTTCTACCCCTAATGGAATTGCTTTGAATGGAATCCAGAATTTTTTTTTTATGGCTCACCTCTCCCATCAGCTGATACCCAGCACTCCTTGGGAAAATGAGGAATGGCAACAAAGGCATTTAAATGTTCAGCAAGGAGGAGTCTCTTTGAAGTCAGTCTGTCTCAAGTGCCTTAGATTCTCCTAGGAAAACTGTGAGAGTCTGACGCAGATAAGGGGTCCTGAATGTTTCTCCAGAAACAGGCATGGCCTGCCCTTCTCTACCCCGCATGTACTTCTAATGTAACATTAACGAGTTGTACAGTGTGCAAGAGCCACAGATTTCAGATTCTGCAGACCATTCCACAATGAAACACCACACAGGACTAGAGAGACGTGGAGGAAATCACTAAGCTCACTTGGTTTTGTTGCAAACTTAGTATTGCTGTATATATTTTAAATCTATGCTTAAAAATGCAACCATCAGGTGCTGGGAGAAGAGACTGTCTGGTGCTTTGGAGCAACATAGTGTGGCCACTGTTACATGCTGCTCGTCTATGAGGTCTAGACAACTGTTGGTGGTCTGGGTTGTTTAATGGTTTGTGCGAGTCCTGGGCATCGGCAGGCGATTTAGCAGTGTTGAGATACTACTGAACCCGCCTATCTCCCACTGCCTTAGACAGAAGTAAAAATTAAACTAACTCCCCAAATTCCCAGGGTTTTCTGAGAGGTAGAATTGGCCTTGGTTGAATGTCACTTCAGTAGATTCAAGGAAATGCAGCCATCAGTATATGGGGTGGGAACATTTCAAAGTCAAGGAGAAAAGCTAGAGTTCACATCACTGTCTTTGTGGTACCTATACCCTGCCTGCATCTGCTTAGGTTCTACCCTCTCATCCCTGATCTCAAGTTCTCTAATCTGGAACGCCTTCCTTCCCCCTCTTTCTTTCAGGGATGCTGGCAGAAGTTTATTCCTGACTGTATCCTCTTTGGTTGCAAGCCAAAGATGGAGGATGAGTACTTTGCTTGATTTTGTTTCTTATCTAGTCCCTACATATCTTACCTCCCAGACAGCCACCATGTCACTCAAACTCTGACAACTGCCTCCCTTTTCTCATCTATTTGTATTACCCACATGGTGCTGAGCTACAGACAGAATACTTTAAAATAAGACATCATAGATTTAATCTACATGGGAAGTAGAAAAAGACAAGATCTCCTGAGTAAATTGGTAGCATGAGGACCTTTGGGGAGGGTTGAAGGGGTGGGAGAGACAGGGAGGGGAGCAGAGAAAAATGTAGAGGTCAATAAATATCAATAAAAAAATAAGCCTGCCTAGTGAGCTGTCTCCACATCTCTTCTCTCCAGTTAGAGGAAGCATTCTTGCAGTAAGGGGATGGCACTCTCTGTTTCTTTTCTCATGCTCACTGTCTATTCTCATTGCTATCAATCTGTAAACAAATGTCCAAGAGATGTGCATTTGCTGGTTTTCTAGGATTATTATCAAAACTTTAGAACAGGATGGGGGGATCATTTCCTTTGTGATTTCCTCCTACTCACATTTTAGGTCAGTTCTGGTTTCAGCTCTAGTGCTATGATAAGACAATCTGACCAAAAGAACAACTCTAGAGCATGAAAGAGCTTGTTTTATCTTACACCTCCAGGTCATAGTTCATCATTGGGAGGAGTCGGTGCAGGAAGCTGAAATAGAAAGCTGGGGCAGGACACAGCTCAATGTGTTCCTGCTTAACTAGCTTTTCTATAGAGTCCAGGACCATCTGCCTAGGGGGTGGCTCTACCTATGGTGGGCTTATTCCTCATTCATCAATAAAAAAATTAAGACAATCCCACCCAAACATGCCACAGGCCAGTCTCATCTGGGCATTTCATCAGCTGAGAAGCCCTTCTAAGGAAACTCTTGGCAGGGCAAGTTGTCAGTAAAAGTTAACTAAGAAAAGATCTCCTCCTCTTTCAGGTCACCGGTACTTAAATGAAATGAATGGGTCCCTGACAGACTCCTAACACTAAGAAGAATAACTCTTTGAATGAGCCCTCTATACGACAGCTGCCTCTGATACGACATTAACAAAGTTATTTGGGCGAGGGAATCACAGCTTAGGAATATGAAGCACGCTTGTCTTGCCAATGTCATATCACTCGGTGCCTGAGATTATAAAAGCATTATGCTGAGTGAGTTACGTGGCCTCCTCCATTTAAATGGACAAATATTCACCTCTTAAGACAATAAAGCCCCGAGAGTGATGGAAAGTGTAGCAGAAAGGAGGGCGTTGAAAACGGAGATGGAGCCTTCCAGGCTTGGCTTTGCTCATTTGTGCCCCACTTAAGCCTTGTCATGAGATGAATAGTGCGCCTGCTGAAGCACACATGATTTACTTCCTTCTCAAGTACGCCTGTGTCAGTAGAGCAATGGCTCCAACCCACGACAGATCTCCCAGGGCTGAGCAATGACCACAGATGTAAAACCATGTAGTGCCCATGCTAGGATTATGTGATGCTTATTGCAGAAATGTGTTCTAACAGAGTCTGGAGAGAGAGCTCAGCAGCTAAGAGCAGGTACTACTAGCTCAGAGCATCTGAGTTGGGTCCCAGCTAATGGAATAGCGCAAAACCGTAATTCCAGCTCCTTGGAATCTGATGCCCTTTATGGCCACTGTGGGGAATGTACTGCCATGGATTGCACCCATGCATAATTTTAAAAAATATATCTCTATAAAAGAACTTGTTGCTTTAGGAAAACTATCCTACCTCTGTGAACTGTCTCCTGTTCACTTGCATAAAGGGAACCAAGGTATGTTGGTTCCATTTTATTAGAAATTATGAAGACGGCCTTTAATCAGAAAAAACTGTGGGATCCATAAAGAATACTGGATGGTGATGATGGAACTGGAGAGAGTCAACATGAATTTCCCATGGTGATCTTTAGCTGCCAATGGCAGTCATCCTTCCTAATGCTGGATCCTTTAATACAGTTCTTCATATTGGAGATGACCCCAACCAGAACATTTTGTTGTTACTTAATAGCAGTAATTTTGCTGGTTATGAATAATAATGTAAATATCTAAAATATCTAATATTCAGGATCTCTCATATGTGATCCCTGCAAAAGGTTTGTTTGATGCCATGACCCACAGGGTAAGAGCCACTGATTCAGACCAATGCCACTCAACCATAGCATTTGGTATATATTTGTGTGTGGTTTGTTGTGTAGCAGATTCCTCTGAGATTGAAACATTCCATCCTGTAGAGAAGCTCCTTAAGCAGGAAGGTAAACAACTCAAAATAACTTCAAGAACTCTCTAAAATTGACCAGACTCATGAGGCCCCTCCCTGCCAGAGTAAGCAATAAAAGCTGAGAATCCCTCTGAGACCCAGAGAAGCCAAGCTGCAAAGAAGACTCTGAGACCATACCAGCTGCCTGGAGGAAGCAGAAATGAGCCAAGCTGCTCACAAGAGGTTTAGACAATCGAGGCACCTGGAAAGGCCACTCCCCAGGCTGTGCACTATCTGCAGGCTGTGCAGTATGCTCCAGGCTCCCAGCTTTTGTGAGCTGTCACGCTGGGGTGGACCTTGGTGATGCAGCTGTCTCTGGGTTGTTCCTGTTCCTGTAAGTAACTCCTCACCCATACTTCTCTAAGTGACCACAATAGAGCTCATGGCTCGCCAAGTTGGGCTTGGGTAGTATTGGTAGTATCCGACTTCAGTCTGTCGTGGGTTCCCTTTCTGGGGTGAGTTACACGTGTGCGTTGCATCTCCCCAGGAAAAGTTCTGTCACCCAACATGATGCCACAAATAATGTGTGATGAAGCACAGCACGGCAGTAGGGAATAACTTACTGTCCAATGGAAACCAATGCTCTTAGGTGTTTAATGTCATTCCTAGTGTGGAGTTTGACTTTTGCGCCTAGGTATGCCCACGGGAGTCAACAGTGATTGTTTTAAGGTGAAAACGGTTTAAAACATTTGTGACATGTCTCTCTCACCACAGTGACCACAGTGTATGCAATCTACTGAGCAAGATGCAGTTAGAGAAGGAATTCTTTTCTGCCAACTTCCCAGCTTCCCAGCTTTGCAGACTGAAATAGCCACATAACATTGGAGAATCTTGGCTTTCCCATCTGAAAAATGAGGAATTTAAGAGAGGATTGAGAGAGATGAGTCAGCAGTAAGTGAGCAAACATTGCCAACTGTCAACATTATCACTTACTGCGCACCTGAGACTGCCCCTGTAACATTGGACGTTTTCAAACAATGTGCCAGACGGGACACATGTTCAGACCATGCCAGGATGTGTGGTTGTAGTATGATTTCCTATCTGCTCTGTATATAATCCTGAAATATCAGTAACTTATCTCGCGACTATGACCAAATACCTGACAAGCTGCAACTTAAGAAAAGGAGGGTTTATTTTGGCTCACAGTTTGAAGGGGGTCCATTTCCCCTCAGGAAAATGGAAACGTTATACTGAGGACTTGCAGGTGGTTGATACTAAGTTTTGTTGTTTTGGCAATGGGGAAAATATCAAGACTCCTTCTTGTGGTTGAGGGGGCTCACTGTTACCAGGACCAAAACAAACAAGCTTTGGGAGGGGCTTACTTAATCAGTAGTTCAAGGTGGAAATGACCTTACCAGCTGCTTGATACAAAGTTTATTGTTGTGATCAGCATGGTGTTCACCTCACTTTGCACCATGCCCTGTCCCTTGGCACGACCTCCTACATCATGTGCCACATGCTCACAGGCTTCAGTAGCTCTAAGATTGACACTCTTACTGATGCTCTCTTTTCAGAACTCCTAGCCAACATCTCATTGCTTTGATGAGGTCATAGTTCCATCTCTAAGCCAAAGCAGGGTGATGCTGGATATAACTATGACTTAAGCTTAGCAACATGTTTTGCTTTGCTCCAAAAGCCAATGGTTTAGCAGTTACCAAAGCAGATATCAACGATAAATATCAACACTGACGTCATTCTACATAGTGAGCATTAGTTGTCGGGTAGCTCATTGTGTCCCCACACCGTTTCATGCATTCGGAAGACACACTGAGGACCTGACACAGTGAATCAAAGCAAACATAGCCTCTGCTCGTAGAGAGAGGCAATATACTATGAGTTAGGTATTGCCATCTGCATTTTAGGACAACTGATGCTTCCTAATATCACTTCACTTCTCCACCACGTGTTTGTCACTGAATGATAGACAGAGATTCAAATACAAGGCAGGTTGAATGTGGGGGAATTTGGAGGATAATATACCCAAGAATAATCTGTTTCTCTGTGACCACAGGGTCCCATCGTGATGACGTCACATGATAAAGAAGAGAGAGACAGAGTGCAGAAGTTGTGGGACACCATTCCATGTCAACGAGTCGCTATTAATTCTGTTGGGTTCTTCATGAGAAATGACCACAAACCGGCCAGCTGATTGGTGGGGGTGTATTTTTACTTAACCTTATTTCTTCTTCATAATTTAGAGCACCCAATTTGGTCTCAGATATTTGGGCCTGGGAGAGTGACTTTTTGGAGTGACTTTATGGAGACCAGAGACAACTCCATTGATGCCTGCTTCCAACATAAGGAAACGGCAGCTAAGAGAGTGTGAAGAATGTCCCAAATCACCCCTGGAAGGAGAGCTAAAACCTGGCTTTGAAGCACTTAATTTAGGTCTACTACTTGAGTCCCCTGCTCCTGTCATTTTTTGTGATTTCTTTTGGCATTGATTTACCAATTTTCTTGAGTCTACGCTCATTTTTAGCAGCAATGTTTGTCAGGTGTGTAATTGAGAATGTATATTTTTTCTGAAGTACATTCAAATAAATATAAAACTAGGTTCAGGGATGTAACTCAGTTGATAAAAGGCTTGCTTATCTCACATACACAGAGGCCTGGATTTGAACCCCAAGAGCTGCATAAACCAGACATATTGACACATGCCTATCATCCAGTACTCAGGAAGTGAGAGCTGGAAGACTCGAAGTTAAAGGCCATCCTTGCTACATAGTACATTTGAGGTCAGCCTAGGATATATGATATCCTATGTTAGTATGTACAATCATGCATACATGTACTTAAAATTTGAAACTCCATTCATCAGCCCTTTGTAAATATCTCATCACACACCAAGCCTCTGAGCAGCCTGTTCTCTGCTTGCGACATGTTTTACCAGCTAGTTGGCCACAAGAACCGAGGCAAACAGATAATTTTCTTGAAAAACATTTTTGTTGTTCAGAAGAAGGGGAAGGGTCCACTGAATGGGGATGTAGTCATTTTCAGTTCCCCAGGTGTGGCCCCGATGTCAGAGTCTCACCCTGCCCCGAACTCACTTCCTGCCAAGGCTTGTGAGCGAGATAGTCCTGCCATTTGAAGGCTAATTGAGCTTTTCAAGCCTTGCTCAGGCTTAATACCTTTTGTTGTTTTGCAACTTGTGTGAGCTTTTTTGTTGTGCCTCTGTGGTGGCTGTCAACATGCCTACTGTTCAAATTGAGCTATGCCTATTTTGGGAGAGCAACGTGAACCATTTTAATGAAGCCATTGCCACCTTCATTTTACTCTGGTATAATTATGCTTGCCTTCTCCAGCTGACTGGTACAATTGTTACCCAACTCAGGCACTAAAGGATGAAATTCCCAGCCCCAAGTGCACTTTTGTGTCTACTTAGTTGGAAGGAAGGATTAGGAAAACTGCCTAATTTTTCTGCTTTGGAACAGGAGAGGAGAGAGACACACACGGGTCTATCTTCTCTCCCTTTGCAGAACACTCTGCCTCTTAGAGGTGGCTCATTTGTTTCCCCACTTAATGGCAAGATTAAGAAAGTCTTTGTTCCCCCTCATATCCATTCTCAGTTGTCATGGTGCTCAGGGAGTTTGGGGACACTGGCTGCTGGCAGGCTTTCTTGAAAGGGTGTTCACTTATGGGTTTGGTTTCTATTATTTTTCTTATGAGCGAATCCACCAAATTTGCAAAATAACATGATTTCTGACCCCCAACTCTGCATGAGACAGGTAAGTCAGGTATTCATTGCCATCGATAATTCCAGACGGAGTTTAGATCCTTTCTACTAGAGCACTAATTAGTGTTCAAATCTGCTGCACACTTAAGGAGTTTTTTGCTCCAAGGTGTGTTGAAAATGAACTAATGCTCAGGTCTGATACGGATCCCTTAAATCAAGATCTCTAGGGATCAAATTCAGACAGACATTCTCTTGGAAGCTCACCAAGAGACTTAAGTGACAACAGGGGGTGCTGTCTTCTCTGTAGGACTCCTGCTTCTGGATCCCCCATGATGCCCTGGTGAAAGTCACTGAGATGGATGTAAAGTTTGATCTCCATCTTACTTGCTAGCTCGGACAGACAACTACATCTTTACACACCTGTCTTCAGCCTGGTCTCCTTTGGTTAAACCAGGATAGTAATGGTCTCTATTTGTGTGGTGATTTTCAGGTTCCATGCTCTAATGTTTGGGTGGTGTAGTCACTTCCTCTGCAGAGGTGAGCTCCCACCTTCTTAAGCTGGGGTCATGATGACCGTCATAACTGCATGTGGGGGATCCTTCAACTGTCAGCAATAGTAAATGTTTCAGCATGCACAACCACCAAATTAATTCACAATTACACATGCAATGCATCTAAGGTGTTTATGGCAATATATGGCTGTGAGGGGTCTTGGAGCTTCACTACAGACTTTGTTCTGAACATGCGACATGTGCCCTTTGCACGGTACACACACTCATGCCATGCACACCAATCAATGTTGCCTGAAACCTCAGCTCAGAATAGAGACTATAGGCTGTTGTGAACTGTAGTGTTTCTGCTACGGAGTTTTTTGCTCCTCTAGAAGCCTGATTGTTTAATTAAAGAAAACAAAGACTTTTAATACTTTTCAGGTGCTATTCCTCAGTAAACAGATATCAAATTAGGACATCTTTTGAATATATTATGTTAGGATATTTAGTTTTTTATTTTTAATTGTTGTTTGTTGACTGACTAGTTAAGAGCACTTGTTGCTCTTGTAGAACAGGTTAAATTTCCAGTGCCCACACAGTGGCTTACAGCCATCCGTAACTCCAGATCCAGGGAACCCCGCTCTTATTCCTAGCCTTGTGGTGGGTGGAAGCAGGATTGCATGGGGCACACATATGTGTATACAACCAAGACACTCATACATATAAAATAAAATGACTAAATCTAAAAGTCATTCAAAAAATTGTTCTTTGAGTTGCAGACTTGAGTTTCATCACAAATCATTTAGTGCATTTTGGCTTGTAATCAAGACCTAATTCCCAACAATTTCTTTAATGGCCCTAAACATACTTCTGTCATTTTGTATTATGTATTTATGCTAAGGAATATTCTTAGCATTGATGATTATATAATCAAAACATTGACCAGTCTGAAAAAATGGTAAAGATGCTCTATATCCTGCAGTATTAAATATTCATTCAGGTTTTAATTCTTTCCGTAAAAATAAATCAGCATATCCATCTCATTAGTATGAATGTTTGCTTTTATCTTTAACAATGATAAAATTATATATATGTATCTATTTATTTATGCTTTTAAGTTGTGTTTTAAGATAAATTTCTTCATGATTTGTAAGTGTTTTACATCTATTTTATATCCATTTATTTGGAGTTATGTAAAAAAATTTTCTCATGAAAGGGGTCATGTGTGGGAGAAGTTTGGAATCTAGCTAAGTTCTCTCCTTCTGGACATCATTGATTCTCAGCTTATTTTATATCCAATACAATAACTTTCTTATTGGTATTTTTTAAGTACCTGAGAAAAGCAATGTAAGGAGTAGAAGGTTATTTTTGGCTCATGGTTTCGATGGATATAGCCCATTAGGGTTGGAAAGTGGCAACCAGAGCTACTCATTCATAGTAGGAGGAGCTTGAGGTGGCAGCTTCTCAGATTCTGATGGATCAAGAAGTAGTGCTATATTAGAACAGGAACTATGATATCCTTTAAGGCCAACCCTTGGAGACCTACGGCATTTAACTTTGCCTCTGAGTTCCCACAGTCCACTAAAATAATGCCACCAGCTAGGGAGCAAGTGTTCAAACATGCAAGTCTGTGGAAGACATGCCAGATTCAAGCATGATCCCAAAACTCATGCTGCTAAAGTGGGTGCACAGTTCCCAGTAAGAGAGAAAAAGACTGATACACTGATACACCAATAGGTGCCTCGTTGGTATTAGCAACTGACCTGGAACATGGAGCTAATCCATGGTGTCTTCCTATTGGAAACAATCTCACCTGACATCATCGTTTAAGTCTACCCCGTGACTATGATAAAGTACAGTGAAAGCCAAGATCTCTCTGAAGTTTTGTCTAAACCTAAAAATGTATTATGAAACAAGCTATAGAAATACTAATTAGCATCCTGCCCAGTGACTGGTACAAGAGATGACTATTTCTTCATTAACAGGTTTAGCCTTAAGTCTTCTCTAGATAAATTTATTGTAATAGTTGTAGTAATAGTGCCCATTTTTTGACAGCATTGAACAAGATCTATATAATGTCCTCTTAACTTATGGCTAAGCTACCTGTGGTTCCCTAGTGTGTTCATCTACCTCTGCCGCCACAAAAAAAAAAAACAAAACAAAAAAAAAAAAAAACCCACTTGCCTCAACAGCAGTTGTTTTCCTTGTGGTCTTTGTCTAGAAGGCATTGGTACCTCTCTGACACAAAGAGCTGCAGCCCCACTATACTATAATAACCTAAGGGATCTTAAAATTATTCATCCGCCTTCACATTGCTTCAACCAATCTCTATGCCCTTTCCATTCAGTCTTTGTGTTACCTCTAGGCCTCATTTCCCATCAGTCTCTGGTAGGACCTTCTACAATTCATGCCCTCTCTGTCTCTCTGTTTGTCTCTCTTGTTCACAGTTGGCTATTTTCTTTTTTGCCATGTCTGTATCCTTCTTCCTGACTCTTTCCTCCTCCCATACAGCCTGGTGTTTGATAGTTGAACACTTGGCATACACTAGCTGCCATCCTCAGAGGAACCCATAAGTTAATTCGTTCAGGATGAACAACAGTCTTTAAAGTGGGTACCGTTATGATGTCCATCCTCCATCATATCACAGGTAAGAAAATATCACAGGGAAGTCAGCAAGATGTTCACTTTGACAGCAAAGTGCTGCTAAGATTAATAAAATAAAATGCAAGTCTGTGGGATTTTTTTAAAATGACTTTTCAAGATTGATGAGATGTATCTCAGCAAGTAAAGGCACTTGCCACACAAACTGAGGACCTCAGTTTTATTCCCAGATCTCACGTGGTGGAAGGAGAGCATCAACTTCATAAAGCCGTCCACTGAACACACCATATGAGCACCCACACACACATACACTTATTTACAAATGCAACAGTAATGATGATGATAATAAAATTTAGAGAAAAAGAGTATTTATTGGTGGACTTGGCTTTTGAATCTCTATTTTGCTCCTCAAATCTTTTCTGTTGCAGTCACCCTCAACGTGAAGCCCCCCTGAATATTGTGTATTCCCGAGTGAATCTTACCATGAGTGACTCATAATAAGGGTCTGTTTTGCATTGATTTCAAGCGGTCATTTGATATTTCTGACTCATGGTTTCCTTCAAAATAACTAATCTGCTTATTAATCAAAAGTGAGCATAGTCTTGCTTGAATCTAGCATGCTTTATTAAAGACTTGCAGATTCATATGCTAACTTTTGACTATCAAAAATTGAATTAAGGCTGTATTACATGCTGAGTGTGTTCCAGGACAGCAAAGACTCTAGTGGGAACTGAAAACACATTGAGAAGCTATGGAATTTTAGGGTAGCAAGTGGTGTTTTTTTTCTTTATTGATATTTATTGGGCTCTACATTTTTTTCTGCTCCCCTCCCTGCCTTTCCCCTTCCCCCTTCAACCCTCCCCCAGTATCCCTATGCTCCCAATTTACTCAGGAGATCTTGTCTTTTTATACTTTCCCACATATATTAGGTCTATGTAAGTCTCTCTTAGTGTCCTCATTGTTGTCTAATTTTTCTCACTCGTTCAGCGGTTATTAAGTGGTGGGTTTTTAAAATTAATTTTATTTGTGTGTGTGTGTGTGTGTGTGTGTATCTTTGTGAGTGTGTATGCGGAGTGATGGTGCCTACTGATACCAGAAGGCATCCTTATATCCTTAAACCTACAGTTAAATGCAGTTCTGAGCTGTCCAATATAAGTAACTAAAACTGGGTCCTCTAGGAGAGCAGCAAGTGCTCTTAACAACTGAGCCATCTCTCTACCCCCCTAAGGTAGCTACATGTTGCCAGATCAGGGATGTGTTTGGCCTTTATTTAGATGCTTCTATGCCACACATTTGCTATAGATTCATTGTTTTCTTTAAATCCATGTTTAGGGATTCCTTTCTAATATTTGTCTTAGAAGCATACTGTTCCGCAATTAGGACCTTCTACCATGTAGTCTAGCATCTATCCTAAAGGATAAAACTTTTCCCATGAGCTCAAGATAGAAAGAACTTAGAAATAAAGTATTCTTGTGAAGGTATGTGTGGGGCCCTGCCTTCCCCACAGTCTGCTGTCCACCAGGTCCTGAGGGCAGAAGTGACAAGCAGAACCTTCTCCGGCCTGTGGTATAATGGAAATACCCTTCTTGGGAGACTGTTTCAGTGTTGCAGCTCAGCTTTATTCCAGAGTAAAGGCAAGTATAAGGACTAAGGACAGTGGCTGGGGCCTCACCCGATTTGCATTAAGCACCATGCTCCTATCATAAAGCTTCCAATGTGGCAGCCGGATCCTAGAGCAAAGCTCCTAACATAGTGTCGGATTACCATATGGGCAGCAAGGGAAAGCTCTAGCTGGGACTTGTATCAAGGGTCACAGCAGGCATCTGGGACTAGATACATTCTCCATATAAGGTCAGGTAGAGAACATGAAGCCTCTGCTGGAAGGCGGGGAAGAGTCCATGTCGCACCGAACTCAGAGACAGCTGCCAGACCATGGTAGACCACAACCTCTAACGGGCAGGGCCTCCCAACAGATAGGAAGTAAGGAAAAGGAAAACTCCTTGGCATGCCAGCTGAGGCTCTGGACACAGAGATCTGTCTGAAGACTGAGCAACCTGTGACCTCGGGGTCTCAGAGAAACTGATGCACCCTCCTGTATTAAACCTCTGCATGACTTCGCACTCTGACGTGACAGAAGCAAGGCAGTATTCTTGCTTATGATGCTCCCTGTCCCTCACTCACGGCAGAGAATTCTCTTTTTATCCTCCATCTCTCTCACCCTGCTATTTAGGGAATTCCATAGTTTCCATCTGGGGCTTCTGCAGTGTTTCAGCTGTGTGGGGAAAACAGATAAAGTTATAAAACATTGAAAACCAAGTTTGAGAGAAAAACTTCAATCAATACAGAAGAGGGAAGATGATGGAAAAATCTGCAAGAAAAGAGTGATGTCTATCTTTGCTCCCACAACCAACTCCACAAAGGTAGTTTGGAGCTGATGATGGGAAAGAGCCTTGAGTAGCCTGGGGTCATCAGTGTGTGGAAGACAGTTTGCAGACACACGTGTTTATTTTCGCTGATGTCTTTCAACGCTATTAAAGCTTCGAGTTGTTTTCCCCGATGCAGTGGCTGGCCTGTGTTCCTTCATGTGTATTGTTTGCTACACAAGGACCTGAGTTCTTACAGCCTGTTAATTGGGAATCGTGTGTGCTAGGCTGTGCCTATGCTCTAAGGGTCAGATTCGGAAGACTGTCAGAATTGGTTTAAGGGAACCATATGTGAAGAAGCCTATAGCTCAGCTTGGGTGCTGTGAAGAGGGAAAAGTTCAAAACCATTTAACATGCAAGCACTTGTGAGCCTCGAGACCGCAGGGCTGGGGAGCTGACTCAGTGGGAAAAGTGCATGCCAAACAAGCATGAGAGTCTGAACATGGATCCCCATCAACCTCATGCCACCCCAGCACTAGGGGATCAGACAAGTGAGTCCGAGGAGTGCACTGTCCAGGCAGACTAATGAAATGGTTTAGACAGAGACACTATCTCAAAATCATGGTGGAAATGGGGCTGGAGTGAGGACTCAGTGGTTAAGAGTTCACACTGAGTTCTCCTCCAGAACTGCTATCCAGTCGCCCACTAACACTAGCTCCATGCAGAGCTCCCACACACTGGCCTCCTCAGGTACTTGTATCCACACAGACACGCATGTGCAATTAAAAATGAAAATAAAAATAGTCATAAAATTGAAAATAAGGTGAAGAGTGATAGATCTAGGCCTGACCTTAACTTTTGCCCTCCACAGGTTTGGGCATATGTTAGTACACACTGTGCACAGCAATACCAAAGGATGAAAGACTTGTAATCATCCTCAAAACTTGGGCAAAATTTCTGATGAGAGATGATCATTTACATGTGTGGTTTTGCAGGAGAACCCAAGAACAAAGTCTCTTATTTTTCTTAGCAGGATAGATTTTAACTCTAAGCCAATGGAGAGCTTTCTCTGAGTTCTGGGAAGAAATGGAATAATCACTAAAGAATAATAACTTCTTTGGGGAAGACATTCAAGCAAAATATTTGGGGAGATCCAAAAATGTGCTCAGTGTGTGAATATGAATTCAGTTTCCCCATGTTCAGATCATGGCTGGAATACGAGCTTCTAGTCACAAAGATTCTTATAAAGCAGGACTGCGAAAGGTGTACTTTCAAAAAAATGTGAAAATAATCAGAGCGTGGTTTATCAATCTGAGGGGATATTGCTCAGCCACCAAAAAGGAAGGAACCTGATGAGCCTTGGGTTCCTGTTCAGTGGAAAAAGTCAGCAACAGTGGCTACATTCCTAGAGTCTGGATTCTGTCTACCTTACAAGTGTTTCTGGGGATTAAGTGACATTTGTAAATTACTTAGTTCAGTGCCGGACTGAATGAGTAAGTAATAAGAGCTTAAAGATGGTGGTGGTGATGGTGCTAATGGTTGGTGCTGATGGAGATAACGGTCCTATATAAGGAGAAAAAACTATGAACGGGGATTCTATAGATCCCCACATGTCTAATAGAAATATGCTCAAAATATGGATTAAGCTCATATTTCCTGGGGTTTGTGGATACGAATCATGATCTTAGAAAGTAAATAAAATTGACATTCCTACTAAAGAATTAAAAGTCAAATGGATTCTCTGACATTTCTAGGATATATAATCTTATGAAGTCTCAACAACATAGCTGCTTACACAAGACCTGAACAAGGATGACATCTGAGGACATGCCAGCATGTAAGTAATGAAAGCATCTCATGGAGCCCTAACCCTAAATAAAGAACTGCAAGAACTAAGGAATTATGAGAGAAGTAGTCTTCCCTGCGGAAGAGCCCCCAAATTAACTGTGTTCAGCCCTGAAATCAGATACATACAAGTAGCTCTATACAGACTGAGCAGGTTGTATTTACACGTTTAAGAATATACATATATATGCACACACTATATAAACAAAGAAAACGTGTATATATGTTTTACACACACATATATGTATGTATGTATATACGAAGAAAATGAGGTCAGAAGCCATAAATTTGAAAGAGAGTAGTTGTGTTACAAGGGAGGACTTGAAGGGATGAAAGGGAAAAAGGGAAATGATGACGTAATTTTATTTTAGTTTAAAAAAACTTTTTAAAAAAATCAAACAACTACAGGCCTGTCATCTTTCTGGTCCTCTCACAAGATGCCATTTAGATTAGTTCTACCTAAGTTCTGTAGCGCTGAAAGATCATAAAACAACGGAGTCTCTTCCCGACATTGGGTGCAGATGGCCTGCGCCTAAGAGAGCTCTCCCTTAAACACAGGTGTATTTTTAGCCTGGCCACATTGTGTATGTTCTACAATCAGCAAAACTGCACTGAAAGCCACCAAGCTTGAGGAAAACCACGCATGGAGCCTTCTGGGAGATCCAATCTCTATCCAATACTTAAGAGAATAGTGTGGCATATGTTTCCCAAGATTGTATAACTATGGAAAATGAGAAAGATTGATGATGCTTATCCTGCCAGAGGACCAGCTCACTGCTGTTGCTTGCTTTGTTGTAATCCCCTACACACCCACCCCCACTTCAAAACAAAAGTCCAAGACTAATTAAAATCAGAACCCAGTGTCCTATTAGCGCTCCGCTGGCAGACCTTGGCTTTGGCATTGTCTTTCTGACCAGATCACTGATTACTGTTTATTACTAGTCATCTGTGGCTGGAAACATGACCCAGGGAGCAGAGAGACCAGGGCAACGGCATGCAGTGTCATTGTTAGAATTATTCACAGTGTTTGCAGCAGAAATCACTCAGCCCTAATCCACAACCACAACAGACGCCTGAGCACGCCAAGTCCCATGTGTTGGCAGTCAGGCAGAGCTGCCTCCCCTCAGCACTTGGCAGGACTCTTCCCTGATGTCTCGATCCTATGTCCCGCCTAGAGAAGTAGGACATAGGAGGCGGACAGGATAAGCAATGCTCTCATGTCCTATATCTTCTCAGTATCTCAATGAAAATTATGAGTCTTGTTGAGTGAGGATGTGGCACCTTGTGGACCATGGTTCTTTGAGCAGATGGTCTTTTTTGCCTCTATCCAACCAGCTGGGACTACTCACAAATGATGCTCCAGATTGGGTCCCTTGTATCAAAGTCCCTTGTAGAAGAAGGAGTCAGGAAGGTTCATTAGGCCTTCACCCAAGATGTCAATCCCTCCCTTCCTTCCCATGCCTCCCTACCAGCTTTATGTCCCTTGTCCCAGTTTTACATGGGTTGGGAAGCCAAGGCTACATGGGGTAAGAGGACACTGAAGGAACCATAGCACAGCTGTGGAGAGTCTGTTGCTTATGCTCTGTTGAGATTTTCAGTAATGGAGCCATTTGGGGATTATATGGAAAATAATTTTCAAAATATTAATCACCCATCATCTTCAACCCCAAAATGACCATTCGTAGCACTTTCTTATAGAATACAGGATTTTAAAATCATGGGTGAAAATGCCTCTGTCATTGAGGCTAATGTTTAATGTGTCCCAAATTCAGGTGCAGGAAGATACGAATATTTCCCTCAGAGCTCTCCTATTATAGCCTGTAGGAAATAGTCATGTCTGTCTTGGATAAAATTTCCTAAATTACCAACGTAGTTTTGTTTTTGTTTTACTTTGCTTTTATGTATAGAGGTATCTTCCTGCATATGTCTCTGTGCTGTGTAAATGCCTGGTGCCCACAGAGGCCAGAAGAGAATTTAAGATCCCCTGGAACTGGAATTACAGATGTTTGTGAGCCTCCATGTGGGAGCTGGGAATTGAAACAGATCCTCTGGAAGAGTAGCCAGTGCTCTTAACCACTGAGCCACTTCTCCAGCCCCTAACTAGGGAAGGTTTGGAAGGCAACAGAGACTGGAGTGTCCATTGTCTCTTAAAAACACATTTGCTTAAGGGTTAACAGACATCTTTCTGTGAACAACCCACCAAGATAATGCTTAGGAGACCAGTGGCTGTGCAGTGAGACCAGAAATATATGTTAAGTAAACACATTTTTATCCTGTCTTTATGTTTCAGTAAAATAGGCAAAAGAATTTGGAAGGGGAGGTATAGGACTTCTTAGTCTCAAAGGACACTAGGAATATATAATGATGCCAGGCCAGTAATGATGTTCAAATGCAGTACCATGGTAGAGTATGATGTGATGGGTGACACCATGAGATCCTTTTTAAGGATCCTAGGTTACTGTGGAGAATGAGGGACTCTTTCATCATGACATAATCTTAAGCTCATAGGATCTACCTATGAGAAGACAGTGGCTTCATTCTGGTCCATGGAGGCGATCACTGAAGCAACAGTGGTCAAGGAGTGCCTGTCAGCAACTACTCAAAATAACCACCCTTCGCTAGGGCCATTGTCCCCTAACTGAGCCGTGATGTTCTAAATGCAATGGTATAGTGAGTATGGAGCTCAAGCATGGGCTATGGATGTGATCAACCCACTTCCTACCTGCCCTTCCTCAGAGGAGAATGTGGTTTCGGGGAGACTGTTTTCTTAGCCCCACCCTTCAGCATGTGATGTATGGCCCCACTTTACAAGAAGGGATACCGGGAATCCTAGGCTCTATGCATAAATGGATACAAAAAGCATCAGATTGGTTCTTTGAGTGCCAGTGGCAAAAATATTGGTCCTGATTTATGGTCCTCACATTGGGAAATGTCTGACGTGAAGTCAACAACTGAAATCAGATGAATAATTCAGAATGCCGATCAATGGCCTCATCTCTCTTACCATGTTCCTGCTATTTTTACGTAATTGCAAAGTGAAGAATAAATTGAGGTCATAAATAAACAACTGTCATTTGGTGTGATATAGACCCCTGCATCTTAGGGATTTTCCATTTTCAGGTTCTGCTCTTACACTTTTTACACAATTAAAAACGTGCACTTATTAAATTGTGGCGAGACAATCTCTTGGTGTGCTATTTCGACATCACTGTTGAAAGAGACACAACGTGAAACGGCAAGGCATCAGATCCTCTCCTTGAAGGCCAATTCTTCTTTGCTGGGTTTGCTTTCAAGTCTCTCTCCTGCCTTTGAGTCCCACTGTGAAAAGCAGCCACAGTGACTCTGCATGCTCACGTGTGTGAGTATCTGCGTGCCATGACGCTCTGGTGGAGGTGGCAGACAGCTTCCGGTGTTGGGCCTTGCCTACTACTTTGTCTGAGACCGTTTTTACCTTTCCTGGCCCATGACCTTCCAGAGACTCTCCTGTCTCTTTCTCCTGCCTTCCCATAAGTGTGCTGAATGTGCTGTTCCATCTTCCCTTTGTATGGGGCTCGGAATCTGAGCACCAATAAGCAGGCTTACCTAGAAAGCGCTTTACCAACCGAGATGTCCCCAGCCTACACTTTATGACTTCTCAAAGAGAAAACACAACCTGTATCACCTGATGTCTTACAGAGACTGTCATGTTATTAGTATAGTTAATTTTATAACGAACATTTTTATAAGCAAACAACAGTAACAATCTGTTTCATTAACTGTACAGTTGCTTACCTTTTCTCAACTTGGCATACCATTTTCAGGGATTTTTTTTTTAAATCAAAATCTTGGCTTCCTTATCCTGAACTATTATTATTTAAAGTGATCACTGAACTTGCTTTCCATGTAGGAAATTTTAAAATTTCAGAGTTTAAATTGATTATAAAAAACTAGAAACTCGTCTGTGTGTATGAGACACTGACTAAAGACAAAGTATAATTTTTATGTTCAATTTTGAATGAATATGTGATCAATGAAATATATGGGACTTTGAGGGTATTATCAACTCCAGCTAGTCTTCACAGGATAGTTTTAGATCTTTGAAGGTTTTCTATCCTAAACCCGTTGAATGCCATTTGAACAGCAAACATCTCGTTCCCCATTTGCTTGTTTAAAAATGAAAAATCCCTTGGGCCACACAGGGTATCTGGATCATGCATCTTGTTCAAGGGTAAACTGGGTACTATTCGCAGCAATAATCAAACAACGGCAGATGAAAGCATAATTTAGAGAACGCCTTGCTCTTTCTTTTCAGATACCCATACTTCTCTTCAGTTCATTTTCGGTGCTTAAAACACAGTGAGTTTTAAAAAGCCAAATATAATCTAAAATAAACTTCTACATTCCTCTTCCTCAGCTCAGATCTGGGAATGGACAGAATCCAAGTGGGAAAGAATGAGGACCTTTGAACCCTTTCAGGGGAACCATAGGACACTTGAAGGCTTCTGATGTTCATCTTCTGAGCTGGACTTGTGTCACAGAAATGCTGGTGCTCTTTGCTCTGTCTTTTAATACGGTCAAGCATGTTAGCTTGGCCAAATGTCATTTCATAAGAAAAAAAATGAATGTGATTGAGTGAGATTTCTGGAGAAGAATGAAGAAGGCAGGCTGGGTGGGGCTGTAGAGGCGCCCCGACTAAAACACTCTGCAGGATGCTGTGAGTGCCTCCTGGTATCTGAGGAGGGTTGCTTTTAGAGAGACACATGGTTTCACCTCAAAGATGACAAAATGTGTTTGCTCTCTCCTTTCTCTTGGTGAGGGGAAAGATTTTGTTATGTTCCTGCCAACGCCAAGCAATGAGAGGATTGGCAGTGTGTAGCAGGCAAACGGATTCATAGGGCTGACAAATCAGACACTGTTGAGAAGGCTATCACAACTTTGTCGTGCGCATGTCTGTCTGGTTCTCTATAGCTGAAGCTGGGTACTAGTTTAGCAGTACTGCTATGGTGTGGATATTGTTTGAGAGGGGCCCCCAAAGTTTGTGCACTGGAAACTTGGTCTCTGGTGTGGTGAGTAAGACAGGCTTCTTAAATGTCTTCCTCTCATGAATTTTGTTTTGTTTTTAAATGAAACCAGGTATACAGGTATATAAAATATACATACAAGTCATATGTCTATTGGTGATAAGTGATAAATTTTGTTTTGGTACTCTTCTTTGGTATGCATATAGTTTTACCATTCATTTTCTTTTTGATTTATTTTTCACTTATCACAGCAGCAGAACGGTAACTCAAAAGCTTCAGAACTCAATTTTGATCCCAGTGTCTATGTAAAAACCCAGGTGTGGAGGCATGCTCTTTCAATCCTCAGACTAGGAAGTTGGACTTAGACAGATACCCTGGGTTGCTTCGTAGCCACTTCAACCAAGTTAGTGAGCCCCAGGTCCCAGAGAGACTCTTATCTCCAAAGCATAGGGCAGCCTTCTCTGAGGAATGATACTTAAAGCTCTGACCTCCACATGTGTACATACACTAAGAAAAGTTATCAGTAATTTTAAGTGATATATTTCATCAGTGAAATTATTAAGATATCCATTGCACCACAGTGCCTCACCCTTTGTAGATGCCTGACAAATACTATCGAATGACAGATGGTCTTTGCACATCGATGTATCTCCTTATCCTCAGCTAAACTATTCTTTCATGGCAACAAATGCCAAAGTCATCATGCTGATCTCAATGACTTTGGTGGTTTAAATAGGTATGGCCCTCATAGACTCACATTTGAATGCCTGGCCTACTCTAGAGAGTAGGACTATTAGGAGGTGTGGCCTTCTTGGAGGAAGTGTTTCACTATGGGGGCAGACTTGGAAATCTCATGGATGTTCAAGCTATGCCCAGTGTGGTGCACACTCTCCTACTGCTGCCTGTTGATTGGGATGTAGACCTCTCAGCCATCTCTCCAGCACCGTGTCTGCCTGCATGCCACCATGTGTCCCACCATGACAATAATGGACTAAACTTCTGAACTGTAGGCCATCCCCAATTACATGTTTTCCTTTTTAAGAGTTGTCATGGTCATGGTGTCTCTTCACAGCAATAGAGACCCTAAGACAGTTACCATCACTGAGAAAGGATCCATGTGTGCTTATTGAATCATTGAAATATTACAAACCATTGCCTTACAAGATGTGTGCTATTAACCTTCACCCCTACATACATAGAAACTCAATTGTAAAGATGAATGTGAGGAGCCATGTCCCCCGGAGGAGGGATCACTTCCACTGAGTCAGACCTTCGACTGCCTGACTTTTGTTTCATGTCAAGTCCATTACTTTTTCAAGATTTCTTTTCATTGTGTGTGACACATGAGTGTGCTATAAGGAGGCCAGAGGCATTGGCTCCCTGGGAGATGGAGTTACAAATGGTTGTGAATCACCCAGTGTGGCTGTTGGGAACCGAACTTGGGTTCTCTGTAAGAGCAACAAGTCCTTTTGGCAACTAAGCCATGGCTCTAGTCTCTTCATCACTTTCCATTTTAATCTTTCTTTCCATTGATGACTAAGACCTGTGCACGTTGTCTCTGATTAGCAACCTCTGCCTCACTTCTTATCCTCCCCAGCCCCTACTAACCACTGTTCTACTCTGTTTTTATCCAATCAAGGCACTTTGCTTCCCACTGAGTGAGAATGGCCAGCAGCTGTTCTTCTGAGCCTGGCTTATTTGTTTAGCATCTTGGCTCCTGGGCAATAGCCATGGAGTGAGGTGTCTCCTCTGCATACTGGTTTAGCTTCTTTTGGATATACACAGCAATGGAATTGCTGGATCATAAAGTAGTTCTGTTTTTCACTTGTTCTGCCCCCATACACTATTTCCATAATAATGACGGTAATGAAGTGTGTGTGCTGTGCATGCATGTGAGTGTACGGTGCACCTGCTCATTTGTGTGCATGCAGAGGCCAGAGCAGGATGCTGGCTGTCCTCCTCTTATTTTGTGGCTGCCTTGAGACAAAATCTCCCATTGAATCAGAAAATTCACCACGTAGCTAGGCAGAGCTCTTAGGATCTGCCTGTCTCTGCTGCCCTACAAAGCTAGGCTTAGAGACACATGCAGCCACGCCTGATTGTTTCTGTGGGATCTGACAATCCAAACTCAAGTCCTTACTGCAGACCCATGTCTCCAGCATGATTACACTCATGTAAACATGCACCCATTACCAGAGTATAAGATAGGAGTGCCTCTTCTTCCAAAACCTCTAGGGCTTGATTTTTAATCTGTAATAGCATCATTCTAAATAGAGCAAGATAATCTTTGTGGTTTTTAACTTATGATGCCTATTAATGGTTTTCAGGTCAATTTGTATTTACCTTTGCATTTAATAACTTTCTATGGTTTCTTTTACATATTAGACATTTATAGACCTTCCTATGAGGAGTGTCTACCTAGATCCTGTGTTGGCGTTTTCCATTCTTGTTGGCTATTGGGTTTTAGGGGCTGATCTGTCTGAGCTCCTTATTACCCTGGGTATTAATCTATATTCAGAAAAGTATTTTCCAGCTTCTTCAAGATTTTAGTTTGATATTATCATGGTTTGGATGTCTTCTACAAAGAAGAAAAATGTTTGTCCAAAGCAACTTTTTAGTGTTTCCTATTTTGTTGTAGTATTTTTATAGCTTCTAGTTTAAGCCTTTGCTTAATTTTGAATTGATTTTTGTATCTGATGGAAATTATTGATTGGTTTGCATTTTTCTACACATGCATACAGATATACATTTCTACATATGGAGAGCTAGATGCAGTTTCCCCAGGCCATTTGTTAAAGAAGAAATACCATTTCCAATGTGTGTTCTCATGCTTTGTGAAACATATGTTTTCTATAAACATATGTGTTGTAAATTGGGGGAGAGGTGAGGGTTATGTTCCCCAGCCGCTGGCCTGCTCAGCCGCTGGCCGCCTGCACCTGAAATAACCACATGAGAATGGCATTCATTCAAACTCTGCCTGGCCCATTATCTCTAGCCTCTTCTTGGCTAGCCCTCACCTCATAAACTAACCCATTATAAAAGTCTGTAAGTCACCACATGGTGACTTACCAGAAAGGTCTAACCTGCATCCATCTGTGACGGGAGCTTCATGGTGACTGACTCACTTCCTTTCCTCTCCTCAGAACTTCTGTTCTGTCTACTCCGCCCACCTAAGGGCTGACCTATCTTATAAGCCAGGCAGCTCTTTATTCAACCAATAAGAGTAATACAAAATACAGGAGAACACTCCCACATCACATATGGGCTTACCCAGGTTCTCTTCATTTTGCTACATTGATCTCAGCGGCCGTTGTAGTGCCTATACGTGCTGTTTTTATTACTATAGTTTTATGATATATTTTGAGGGCAGGTACATTTCAGTTTTGTCCATTATGTTCAGGATTGCTCTGGCTGTTCAGAATCTTTTGTGACTCCTTGCAAATGTCATTGTTGTTTGACTGTGTATTTCTGTGAACAATACCATTGTTTGTTTTCATAGTAATTGTACTGATCCTGTAGTATAGGCATTTAACAATATTTCTCTGAACACAGAGTATATGTTCATTTTTGTGTGTTGTTTTCAACATTTTTAAGCTTTATAGCTTTCATTGTTGAGATCTTTAACCTTCTTGATTAAATGCATTCACAGAAATTTTAAAGCCATCATTCATAGTCAGCTCTTCTGGATTCTTGCGCTGAGGGATGCTGAGCAAACAGACCCGCTACTTATTATAGTGATGTCCCTGAGGATGCAGGAAAAGATCTGTTGATAGAGACACTTAGACAATGTCTTTCTCAGTCCTCTAACCTAGGTATAGTAAATAGTCCTAAACAAATGGTCACTGCAATTTCTTTTTCACTTTGGAATTTTTTTCCTCTTGGAAAAGCAAAGCCAGTTTGGAGGTCCCACCTCAGCCGTTGTAAGCCTGCTTGTTCCTCATCTCGGGCATCATTTTATGATTCTGTTCCTCACTTCCCATCTCAATGCCTTTGGTGCTTGCTTTAACTTTCATGCATTTTCGCATGCCCTGACATGCTGCCCTTAATTTTATTAATTGGAAAGAAGAGCCTGTTAGCTCCAGTATGAACAAAGTTTGTGGCTATGGTTAATAGTTTAAATGACCTTAGGTTCAAATGCCAGTGTTACTATTCATAAACCCTGACTTTAAGCATATGTATTACTTAACCTTAGTTTCTGTATCCGTAACATAATATTTATCATGACAGTTTGTTGCCTTTATTAAAGGGCACAGTTTTTGTAACACATGTATTTCTGAGCCAGTACAGCTAGGGAGATTTGTTTATCTATTATTATTTGTTTTAGTTCTGACTCCACTTGTTCAACCACCCTCATGTGCACACCTACTCCTTGGTGCTCTAGAGCAGGCTTCTCAGTCTTGGCACTACTGATGATGCTTCAGGGCCAGATGACACCGTGGTCGGGAGGGTCCACTCAGAGCAGCACAGCGTGCTAGGCAGTGCGCCGGCCTCCCTTCACCAGATGTTAGTTGTGCTTCCTCCTTGAAAACCACAAACACAAGACTTGCCAAAGTGTCTGTGGGTGAAGGACCAGTGATCCTGAGAACCACTTTGTTGCCATTCTCTTGGTATCTGTTGGTGCTGGGACCCTGCATTTCCCACATTCTCTCTTAGATCTCCATTCTCCAGACTGGTGTATTCATGTTGGCTTCAGTTTTTATATTTGTGTGTGTGGAGGGTATGTAGTATGGGAATGCATGTATGTGCATGACTTTATATTGGTGTGTTGTTTGTTACATGCATGTGCATGCATGTGAGTATATGCACGCAAAATCCTATGCAAATGTATGCAGAGGCCAGAACAGTATAGCAGGTGCCATCCCTTAGAGCAGCTTTCTGTCTTACTGTCTGTTGTTAGAGGCTGCTTGTTCGTTTCCCAGCCAATCAGCAGCTCAGACCCAAAATAATCACACAGAAACTATATTATTTAAAACACTGGCCCATTAGCTCTAGCTTCTTATTGGCTAACTCTTACATCTTAATTTAACCCATTTCTAGTAATCTGTATCACCACGTGGCTGTGGCTTACTAAGTAAAGTTCCATTCGGCTCCAGTGGAGCTACATGGCTTCTCCCTAACTCATCCTTCTTTCTCCCAGCATTCAGTTTAGTTTTCTCCGCCTACCTCTATTCCCTGCTTAGGCCCAAGACAGTTTCTTTATTAACCAATGATATTTATAACATACGGAGGGGAATCCCACATCACCTCCCCTTTTCTGTTTAAATAAAAAGGAAGGATGTAACTTTAACACAGAAAAATTACATATAGCAAAACAGGTATCAAGCCAGAATTACAGTTATAATATTTATATCTACTTTATCTTATATCATATCTAAGGAAAACTATAACTATAACCATTTATTCTTTGACTCCATCAGACTCCAGATGTATATAATATTACCTAAGTAAACAGAAAATGCATTGTAAGCAACTTCCAAAACTCTATAAATGACAGAGATATCTTGCTGCCTGGACAGTCACCCAAAGTTCCTCTGTATTATTGGAGTACCCATCTTCATCCTACAGGCTCATAGTATCCAGCAGATTTTTCCATGAAGCAGGAAATTTCAAAGACAGTTCCTCTAATATTGGCAGTTTGTCAGTCACTTTCTTTTGTGTCCTGCAGAATGTCTGGCAGACTCTTTCATGAAGCAGGAACTCCAAAGGATGGTCTCACCTTTGAGAAAGTTCAGCAGTCATTTCTTTGTGGGTCCTGCATGTCTAGTTCATCAAACAGCCCAGGCAAGAGCAGTTTCTTGCCCAAATGGCTAGCAGACTCCATGAGGAGTCTCTTCGATGCCCATCTTCCTCTTGAAGTATATAGTGCTGCCAGGAGCAGGTGTGTCTCACTGTCACCTCTATTCCCTGTGCCGGCACAAGACAGTTTCTTTATTAACCAATGGTATTCACAGCATTCAGAGGGGAATCCCACACAACTGTCTTGAATTGGTTGCTCTTCGGCTGGGCTAGGCTTCAAACAAGCTAGCTCTCAAGATCTACCTCTCTCTACCCCTTAATGCTGGCATTACAAATACCTCCAGTCATACCTACCTTTGTACATAGAGATGAAGACTTAGCTTCCTATCCTTAGGCAGCAAGTGTTGTTACCTATTCAGCCATCTCTTTACTTCAACATTTTATACAAACTATTATAAATGCATATAAATAAAACCATAAATAAGTAACAGTTTTCTGAATTACCCTTTTCAGATGAGGAAATAGATAAAAATTAGGAAGTGCTTTAAAACATTAGCATATATGTAGACCAACCAAGGAGTGAACAATTACTAATTTAGGTATAGACAGTCCGATATACTGAGGGAGGGCTAATTGCTAAGAGGTTAACATGGGGTCCCCATCTGGTGTCATTTACACTTGAATGAAAGACTAGCCTGTGCTCAGTGTCAGTGTAGACGATCCAAGGATGACACTTGCAAGAATGGAACCTCAACATTGTCTGGAAATTAATAAAGGAAAATCTATCAAGACAAGGAGTGCTCCCTTTAATAAATATGAAGAAAAGCATCACATATCCTAAAAACAAATGACCCGTTCTGAGTTATTTGTGATCCTGGGATGGAAGCCCTGGAACAAAAATAGCTTGAAAAGAAGTCAACATGATGTAGAGGTCAATTCCCACAACTGATAGGAAATGATACAAGTGAATGATAAATTGGGGAATCTTGGCACGATTTCCTTGAGTTATATTGAAAAAACAAACCTACGAAATACAACTGTTGGGGGAGCCTGTTCATTCCTTCCCAGCTGCCCAGACACAAAATAATCACACAGAAAATATATCAGTTACAATACTGTTTAGCCAATAGCTTAAGCGTATTTTTAGCTAGCTCTTATATCCTAAACTAACCCATCTCCATGAATCTGTGCATCACCATGAGGTTGTGGCCTACTGACAAAGTCTCAGCAGGCTCTGGTAGAGGCAACTGTCTCCTATAGCAGCTACATGGCTTCCCCTGACTTTGCCTACTCTCTCTATATATCTTTTCCAGCCTGCCTATATTCTGTTAAGCCACTGGCCAAAAGCATCTTCTTTATTTATTAACCAATAAAAGCAACACATATGCAGATGGACTTCCCGCATCATAGAATACTGGCAGATTTCCCCTCCCATTTTCCTCTGTATTTGTGACTGTTCATCCACAAATTAACAAAGTCAGCCCTGAAGTGCACAATTAGAAACATTGGAGAGTTTGTAATTTTTATAGTAAGATTTGAAGTACGCATCACAAGGTTGTCTTATTGTAAGCCTCTCCTCCTAATAGCCTCTGTGCTTAAAGAATTGCTTCCTTTCCAGAGACAAGCATCTCCAGGCCCAGTGTCCATCAATTTGGACGTGTAGTTCATCTTCCTTTTCTTGGTGAGAGATGGTGGTAGGTTTTAAAGATGGAGGGAGGGGAAGAGGGAAGGAAGGAGGCAGAGGTCTTGCTATGTCAGTTTCCTATGTCAGGAGAAGAGTTGCGATGATAGGAATTATACTGGTACCTGTCTGCCTTTAAGTCTACCTGGAGCTGTGTGATCCAACTCATAACCTAGGTGAGGTGGTGCTAGTGCCAAGTAGGAAGTCGTTTTCATTGTGTTTTCCAATGCTCAGTGTTGTACTGTGCCTGGAGGCCCTAAGATGCTTCCCCTGTGTGTACAACAGGGTCATTTTAAGGACAGAGCTGTTGGGCTTGGCTCTCTTGGCATCTGTTCAGGACAGCTAACAAAAGTCAGTTGTCTCTTACCTTGGGATCACCTCCCCTCAACAAATTACTAACAAATTCCACTTGCTGAGTGGCCTCTTATTAGCATAATGTGTGTTTTAATTCGGAGAAGAACCATGTGTTTCCTATAAGAAAGTTGTTTTAGGTCTTTAAACGTCGCTGTCAAACACTTTCTTTTTGTTTGGAGAAATAATTACAGATCAGTCCTGTTGAAGCCAAAACATCAGAGAAATTGCCTGTCCTAGTGTTTCTCATTTGGGGGATGTCTGCTCCGTGAGTGACACAAGTTTGGTTTGTCCACGCCAAGAAAAACAGACCTGGTATGACCACTGCAAATGCTGGCTTGGTGATGAGGTTTGACAGTCACTGTGATTCAGTTAGTGTCCTCACATCTGAGGACAAGAGATCTTCTATGAGAGTCTGTCACTTCCTGCAACTCCAGTTGTGGTATGTGCCAGGCAGAACTGGGCAGTTGACTTTTGATACCACCCTCTCTGCTTTTAGGAGGTACCCGTGTTGGCCCATGAATGCTCAGAATTACCATGCTAATGGCAAAACCTTAGCCACAATCTCTTCCCTGCGAATAACTTCCTGTAAACTTTTCCCACCTCCAGACCTGGATGTGTTTTGAGTATACCCATGATGGCTGTTATGGGAAACTCTACATAAACAGCAAAGAGACAAACACAAACTTTAAAAAGACATAATCACCTAGGAGCGAGATATCATATAATATGTGTGTATTTATCTGAATTTGGTAAATTTTAAATCTGGATCATGCATTATTTTTTATAGAGAAAATGTGGTTTTGTTTTTAAATAAGAGACATTGACTCTGGTAAAGGAAAACAAAGTATAAAAGGAATACTGTGAATTCCAGGGAATATGTAAGAGCCGAGTATAGCAATCACTGGCTTTAAATCTGGTGAGCACAGGAGGAGAGACCACAAATACCACAAGTCATCAGAGGCAAGGGGGCTACAGCTAACATGATCTCTCCTATCTGTGATTGACAGCTCTCCCACCATGTTTGCCCTCTGCCCAGAGCTGCTCCATTATCCATGCACTATCTCACAATAACCCCACAATAGATGCAACGATATTGTTCCACTTTTTTTTTTATAAGATGAGACTATGTACTATAGACAAAAGCACTTATCCTAGCTTCTATTGCAATTCTGTTTCCCAGCCAGCATTAGGAACTGATGGGCCATGTGCTGTGCCTTCTTTAGGAGAGGTAAGAGTCCCAAAGCGCATTTATTTGTTGTATGTGTGCATGTGTGTGTTTGTCTGTGTGTGTGTGTGTGTGTGTGTGTGTGTGTCTGTGTCTGTGTCTGTCTGTGTGTAAAGCTGTGGTGGGAGGAGTAGGGCTAAGGTAAGTGTAATAAAAACAGAATCACTCTCGACAAAGAGTGTCTCCTCCACCTAAAACCTATTTTCCTGATATTAAGTTATTGATCATGAAAAGCAGAAAAGTTCTTTCTCTGTGAAAGTCAGCACAGGAAATCATTATACAGAGGTCCTATCTACCATTTTAGGATACAATGTACCATGGCAGTTGGACTTAACTTTTGATACAGCTGCCTTTGCATGTGTGTGTGTGTGTGTGTGTGTGTGTGTACATGCATGTGAGTAAATGGAGAGATACTGTTGCATATTATTGGGTTGTTGTCATAAAATGCAAGGAAAGTTCTATAGGACCAGTTGTCAGATAAAGTTAGGACAGTTGATAGCTCAATATATAGACAATATAGGTAGAATTATTTCCAGGGTGCACATATATGTGTATAAATACATATATACATATACATACACACATATATATGCACCCTGGAAGTAATTCTATCTATATCACCTATACATGCATACATGTGTATATATGTGTATAGACATAGCATTCCATAAAGAATGCTATGAGGGGTTGGAGAGATAGTTTAACAGTGAACAGCATTTTCTGCTTTAGCAGAGAATCAGAGTTTGGTTTCTAGCATTTACAGTACTGGGGATGGCAGGGGTGGGGTAGGGTGCATGACCACCTGTAACTCCAGCTCCATGAGGTCCAGCACCCTCTTCTGGACTCTTCAGGCAACTGCAGTCATGTGCAAATACTCCCATACAGAGACTCATGGCTATACATAAGTTTAAAGCAAAAGGAAAAACTTTAATGCAATATTTCTCCCATTTCTAAACACATACACACACACACACACACACACACACACACAAAAGCTTACACATGCATGTGCTCATGCACACATATCTGTAACTATCCCCTCTGTTGAAAGCAGTTCCAGGAGAGTTTTCCATGCACTTATGTGTATGTGTCACAAACTCAGGTCTTATTTGGTGATAATAAATATATAAATAAATAAATAATAAATATATCAAAGACTGTCTTTGCATTGCTTGCCTTTGAGCACCACATTTGGATATTACTTCCAAGCAGTGTGAACTTTATCCTTCAAGCTTCCAGAAGAGTCTCGGGCCTACTGATCTTAACCTTTGGTAATGCTACATACTGAATGGCTTCTAAGGAGATGCAATGACCTTGTACAGGTAGAAAGCTTAAACCATCAAAGTAAGTCCTCTACCTGGCTGTTGAGGTGGATAAAGAGAGTATGAGGCATATAAAATGTATTTCGTCTTTCATATCACTCAGCTGTCAAATCATTAAAATTTTGAGACCTCCTCTAAATGGAGAGGGTGATACTGTATCATCTAGCATCTATTAAGCCAGTGCAGATATGAGAGATTAGTTTGTGCTTGAGAATTAGCTTTCAGGTTTATTGCATTTTGAAAGAGTACCCTCTGTGTGTGACTATCAAAGGTAGACCAGAAGGACAATTTTTGCGCCTTTTGTGGACTAAATCGCAGTGTCAGGATAATAAATGCTGTGTGGGGAATCCGTGTGTGTTTCATTTCTCCTAGGGAATTCAGTTTTTCAAGGGCTTTCCTCTTCAACATTGCAGATAAAACACTACATCGCACTCTTTAGTGAAAGAGACACTTTCTCCTTCAAGATGCCTGTTCAGCTGTTCCACAGCTGAAGAGCTGGGAAGACTTAAATTACATTCTTTTTCCTGCCATTAAAAAGGAACGTGGGGGAGGGGGGATGAGAAACTTGCATCTGGTTCGATTTCTTTGCCAAATTCTTCATTTAATTGTTTTGTAATTTGAAGAAAACCACAAATGACAAGATGAAATTGCTGGGAATATAAATACGAAATTTAATTGTTCATGTCAGGATTTCAAGTTCCGAACCATTGGAACTGCGAGTCAGTTTTATGACCAACAAAAGAGCACTGGAGGCTGCAGTTAAACTTGCTGTGGCTCCATCATCTGCACCCCCACTTGGCCACCAAGCTCACAAAGCTTCAACTAGAAAGAGGGAAACTGATCCCTTAATTTCTGTGGATTTTATCTCAACAGCTGGGATCCGAGACTGGTCTTCTCAAGAGAAACCATCACTTTTATGCCCCAAATCCCAAATAAATCACCATCCAAGTGTTGAACATTTAGTTGCTGGGCTTCTCCAGAATTAGAGAATCTGCAAGAAATATGAACTTGGCCTAAAATGTGCCTGCTGTTTTAGTTATAGTACATGCTTCTCTGGAACAGAAGGCAACCTGGCCTAGTTGGGGTTAAGATAGGAGAAGTGAACTATTCTCAGTCACCAAACTGAATATTCTCAGCCTCACCCTGCTGCCAGGAATCATTGTCACATGCAGACGGGCTCAATTAGTAATTTTTGGCTATGTTTATTTGAAGAAAAAATGGACAGTAGAAAGATCCTTAAAAGTCTGTAGACGTAAGGATATTTTTTCATAGGTAAAGAAGTGAACCTGAGTTCGGGTCCCTAGGGTTCACATTAAAAACCAGGCATGGCTACGCATACCTGTGAACCCAGGTATGGGAGGAAGAGAAGAGCAGGATTGCAGGAGCTCATGGGAAAACCAGCTTAGAAAGTCAGTGAGCCCAAGACTAAAATGAAATAAGGTGGGTAGTGGACAAGAAGACAGCTGGCACCAGCCTCTAGCATATAGACCCACATGTGCACATGCATGTGCTCTCTCTCTCTCACACACACAATGTGATGTCAATGAGTAGATGGACTTCTCTCTTCTCTGTAGTGTGTTCTTTTCAATTCTTTGATGCCTTCTGGGTCCTTCAAAGAGCCACCAATTGGAATGGGTCTCTAAGGACGCCCTGTCCTGAATCTCTTCTCTTTTAGTTTCTTTGCATTAAAATGCACAAGATCTGGGCCCAACAGTGAGTATAGATGCTTGCTGCCAAGTGTGACAACCTGGGTTTGGATACCTGGGACTCACAAGGTAGAAGGAGAAAACCAACTCTTGCATGTTGGCCAGATCACACACATCCTGTTCTCTTACAATTCTGGTTTGTGTTGTGTTAAAATGCTAGCAAAGTAGTAGGGACTGAGATGTTATTGCTTTTGAATGGTTTTATTATCTATCCAATCTAGACATTTTTCTCTTTTCAACTTTAATGCTGTTGACTTGCGATCAGAAATCATTTGACTCCAGCATCACATAACATATGTAATAGAGGTTATCAGAATCTATTAAAGAGCCAAAGGGAGTTATGTTGTGGGAAAGATGAACATCTGTATAGCTGTAGGTCAATGGTTGTTGTCACTGTTGGCTTTTAAGACTAAACTCTAATCAAAATTTAATGTGCTATTCCACAAAATAGTTTATAAAAGTAATTGATCATGCTGTAGAGTCAGGCATTTGGATGTCTTTTGTGTAGAAATACTCATAAAGTTTAAAGAAACCTGAATGTCACTAGAGGAAAAAGAGTTACTCAAATTATGTGCATAATTCAGAAAATATGTTGGAAAAATACTTATCCAGAAAGTCTCTGTGAGATTTGAGATGAAAATAAATATGTATACATGCCTCAGAATATATTTTATCTATCCAGGGGTCAAAAATGGGTATTACTTAACAATATATAAGATTCTCACAAAATTATAGAAATAAGTCTTCAAATTTTCACTTTTTAAAACAGAAATAGTTAGTTACATCACTTTCTCCACTTCTTTTCTCCCTCTATCCCCTCCCAACAATCCTCCCTCTCAAGTTGGTAACTTCTCAAGTTCATAACACTGTTTTCTCTGATTATGATTGTTATATACATGTCTATATATACATACATGCATATGTGCACACACATACATAGATGCATACTATACAAATAAAAACCTTCTGAGTCTATTTTTTGCACAAATGCTTTCAATGATCACTGTGCATTGGACAACCAATCGTGGAGCTTGTCAAAAGGAAAGGCTAATTCTCTTTCTCCCACTGGTCCCACTTAGTTCTTTGTGTAGGGGTATGACCCTGTAAAATATTCCCACTTCCACGTTAGCATGTCTACTGATATCGTCATACATTATAACTGTAGGTAAATAAAAATAACATTATTCCTTGAGGCTTTATCAAAAACTCTTGGTGTTTTTTGTCGCTCCTTCTCATTCTCTATTGCCCTCCCTCCCTTTTCCCCAGTTAGAGGCTCTGCCTTGTCTTCCCATCTCCTACTTCACATCACCTGTATCCTCTCTCAACCAACCCCATGTGCCTATGGTCCTTGTAGACTTTCCTGATTTCTTAAGTTATTTCATGTTGCATATTCACGTCTCAGGATTTGGATTGAAGAGATGGGTTAGTCATTAAAGGCTAGGCTTGCAACCAAAAGGATAAGAAATACTTTTGGCCTAAAAACACTAAAATCATCATTTTTCTTCTTTCTGATAATAGTAGAAAAATTCAGAAATAAAAGGGTCAGCAAATCTTAGGCGCCTCAAGTATTCTGTTCAGTGGCTTTCCCTCAGCTTTATATCCAACACCACTCCCTGTCTTTCGAGAAGTGGTTCTTGGTTCTATCTTGGTATGTATGTATATATATATATATATATATATATATATATACACCTGCAGACACACACATGCACACACACATTTTTCTCAATAAGAGAATCTTATTAGGATTCTGCATGCATGTGGCATACATAAACTCATACAACCACACATACATGCACATAGATGCATACAACCAAATACACACATACACAGAATATCAAGTCCTTTAACATTTGATTATTTATAGAGACTACCACAATTAAAGTATTGTAAGTTGGTAACTTATAATTGTGTTATTCTGGCCTTAAAACTCAAAAAAAAAGGCTCTGTGTATTCTTGAGTTTCATCATATTAGTTCCCAAAGACTAGTTTTTATTTCTTCGGACAGATTTTGTTCCATTAATTCAGGGTTGACTTGAACAAAGATTGCAAACTCTAGTGTGAGAACATTTATATGCTCTTTGTTTCATCTTAATGCGTCATCATATAGACAACTCTTGACAGAGTATGGGATGTGACAGAAGGAATTCTCCATGTGCCCCAGTTTCTTGGGCAACCACTTCAGCTCTTCAAAGCTACCCAGCTTTCTTGGGGGAGGATCCAAGAACTCTGCCCTACTGGGTGTTCTCACGCTTCTCAGTAACGAGTTTACACATGAGTAATATTGTATGTAATTTTGAACTAGCACATTGGTTGGTGGGAATCCCTAAGAAGGCGTCTTCTGATGCTTTCGGTGCCAGCTGCCAATTACCAAAACTTTGTTTTGAATAGATTGAGTTACAGTATTGTAGACATTAGCGTTCCTTTATTATAGTTCATATTCTGTAATTTGACTTTTTGATTTGCTTCAGTCTTGAATTTGGAGAAATTGAAACCATGGTTTTAGAAGGCTTACAGCCTACTTAAGCCTCCTGACTATGACTTCTCTGTGTGTGCATGCATGTCCGTGTGTGTGTGTGTGTGTGNGAGAGAGAGAGAGAGAGAGAGAGAGAGAGAGAGAGAGAGAGAGAGAGAGAGAGAGAACTACATTTTCTTCTATGTCTTTGGGTGTTGGAAATCAAGGGTTCAGAATTTTATTAATTGATTTGCAAGTTCTATGATAATTCTTCCCTTTGCATGCCAATATGTTGACATTTTTGGTAAATAGTACTTCTAATTTTCCTCAACTCCCAATCCACTGTGACTATACAGAACTACCTGAAGAATTAATTTTATTTAAAATCCTTGTAGGGCTGGTACATAGCTTGCTACTCAGCTGCTCAGTCCTGATGAATTGTGTTCCTCAACCCCAGGAGCCCTTCTAAATATAGAAAGAATGAACTCCATACAGTCAATCCTTGGGTCTCTGTAGGCATGTTGTGGCTTCCTTGATCACACATATCATGTATGTGCGCACACACACACAACACATAAAATAACTAAAAATGTTAAATCACTTACAAACGTCACTCATAAGAAGCCATTGTTTTAATATGTTGAAAACCAGGACTAAACTATTCATTCTAAAAAGTACATTTTATTAAATTATTTAACATACTTAAAATTAAGAATCATTAGAGATGGTCCTTAACTCATGCAGTTCTTATAACAGAAAGCTATGAGCCACGCTGATTCCTCTCTCCCTCTCTAGCCACACAGCCATTATAATTATAAGCCTCATCAACTCTATGCTAAAATGTGGTCCTAGACTTTGCCATTTCCGTGATCTACTTTTACCATCTCAGTCCATGCCAGCATCAGCTGGAACCTGGACAGAAACAATGACTGCTTCCTGGCCTCATTGCTTCCATTTATGCCCTTAAAATGTATAAGCCTTGAAGAGATGGAAGAATCACTGTCTTCATATACAGAAGTTGAGCTAATTATCATACATCCAAAAAAAATCTTACCAAAATCTAAAAAGACCTCTCTGGTTTGTTTCCTAATTGTTCATAATTCCTCCTTTTGCTCTGTTCGTCCTCTAGGATCAAATCACTCTGGAGAGTGACTATTAAACCCATTGCGCCTTATTCTCTTCTCAGTCTTCACACCTGCTCTTCTTGGGAGAAAACACTTTCCCAGGTGTGCTCACCCTTGGCTCAGCTCACCATTTAGGCCACCACTGGGGGTCAGGCCTTTCCTGGTCACTTCAAGTAACCTCTGCCCTCACACAATCAAGGCTATCCCATGACTTGATCTCACTCTATAATAGGCTTGCCATATTCTGACTTTCTTACTTATATTGCTTTTTGATCTGTTTCTCTGCTCATACTCCTGCAGACTATAAGATTCCTAAAGACGAACTATAATTAATCACTCTTGCAATTATAAAGTTATCTAGTATTTACTGATTAGGACTGAAATGAATTATTGATATTTTGCAGCTCAGAATGTTACAAACGAGGCCCAATACCCCCCCCACCCAGACAAATGAAAGTCTACACCAGATGGAGATAGTAATGAGTAGGAAGGTGGGTAGATTCTATGTCCAGGACCACAACTGAACTATGCCCTTAAGAACTCAGAGCACTTCATGTGGGCAGATGTTTCTCATTAATACTCACAGGAAATGACCATATTTAAAAGAATAGAGCTCTTCCAATACTAGGAGCTAGATTTTAATCTGATCTACATTTTTTTTCTGTGCTGTGTTTTATTTTTAAAAAATGCCACCTACCTTGCAATACAAAATGGTAGGATGAAGCAGGGTACAAGGTGGGTGTTGCTTAAGCCAGACTGGGCATGACAGTGGTAACGATGGTCATCATGACTAAAGTTCTAATACTATGCCTAGCATCATCAACTCTTCCATGTGTTCATGTACTTTTTTCCTTCTTGACTTCTGTTTGTCATTCCATGCCCCACCTTTCCATCAGAATTCTATTGCAGACTTTCTGTTCCTGGTCCCTCACCATTCTATTCCAAACTTTCTCTACAACATGGAGATCGTTTGTATTCACTTGTTCATTCCAATTTACTCATCAAATATTTATTGAGATTTTCCTTTATTTATATTTTTGGCTCTACCACATGCACTAAGCCACTTAAAATTCCAATCATTATGTTTTTATACAGATAATGGTCAAGACTGGTACTTTCAAAGTATAGATGCCATAAACATAAATACGAGTTTCCATCCATACCACCAACATAGAAAGCCAGACACGGTGACACACACATGTAATCTCTACCCTGGGGAGATGGTAACAAGAGGATCCCTTGGATTTGCTGGTATAGACAGCCTAGCCTAGAAATAGTAATCTGTAGTCCCAGCAAGAGATATTGTATCAAAAATAAGGTAGGTGGCTCCTAAAGGATTTTATCTGAGGTTACCTTGTATATGTGTACCTACACATGTATGAACAGATGCACAAACAATTGATAAATTAAAAAATAAAATATAGAAGTTAGAACTAAAACATAGCAATACATATAGTAAAATGCAATGTATATTTCATAATTTGGAAGATTGCCTGGTAGAGTGGAAAATATTAGGAATATTTGCCCTCATATAGTTCCTAATATTATTCTTTTGCTTACTCATTTTTGTCTTTTTGTTATTGTTGGTTTTGCTTTTGTTTTGTTTTCCAGACAAGGTTTCTCTATGTAGCAGCCATGGTTGTCCTGGAACTCGATTTGTAGACCAGGTTGGCCTTGAACTGACAGAGCTCTACTTGCCTCTTCCTCCCAAGTGCTGGGATTGAAGGTGTGAACCATTATGCCTCACTCAACATTATTTTTATTCCACAAGTGACCAGAACTATAGCCTCTCTACTTCCCTCCCAGCAGCATTAGACCCATCAGTGACACTGCTCCTCTATTCTAAGAGTCACCCCCACCCCCTAAACTGTCCTCTCCTCTGGATTTCTAGCACCAAGCCTGCTTCTGTTTTAGTACTTAGCCTGTCTGTGGCTGATTGTGAAGAATCAACTTTGTATCTTATCCAACAGCACACTCAGCGAGCTGTGAGTGTCTACAGTAGCCCCATTGCAATGGGGCCACTGTCCTTTATACTCTGTTCCAGGCGGCTTACACACTGTTTTTCCCCTGATATGTTAGTTGCTTTGGAAAGACTGGTCAAGGTGAGTGTTTGGCCTTCTACACTAAGTTATCAGCTCTCTAAGAACAGGGGTCCCATCTCCTCCTTGTTTATCCCCCTTGATGACCTATGTTCCGCTCTACTCTGTGTAAATGTTCCCTGTCCATCTTGTTGACTAAGTGTTGAGCAAGTAACTCTCCAAATGTTAAATCCTTTCAGGAATATTTGCGTTCAGCAAAATCTCTATTTTGCCATTTTCTCTCTTGTTCTGGGATGAAAGGCTCCCCCAAGAGCTTCTACTTCTATGCCGTTCACTTGCCATTGCCCCCAAATGACCTCCTCAGAGGCCCAGCTTCTATAGGTAAAAGGTATTTGTTCATCTTTATGAATGTCAGTCTCTTGACATTCATGGTAAATAGGCAAGTTCTCAGTCTCTTGACATTCATAGCAAACAGACAAATCCTTCAGTAAATGACAATGGTCCCCAGCATCACATTATAGCTCCAGGGGATAAACACTCAAGGGAAGTTGTGGCTGGGGCTCAACTTTCAAAGGCTTTGTAATATGCTTACCTGCACACACAGAAAGCACACCGTCACCTGCTGCAGCCCCGGCAGCTGCAGTGTCACAGCACTCATCTATATTTAAACTTGGTCTTGCTTAGTCAGGAGCAGGGCCACTGCCGCTGAGGATTTCCCAACGGCTTCCAGACAGCTGCGGAGCACAGCTCTTGAGGCTGCTCTGGTATCCACAGCCACATTGCTCTATAGGATAGCACTTACTGTTGGAATTGCCGTTCTAGTGGCTTCTTCTTCAATCCCGAACAAATTCTTAGCCCTTCCAGCGAGTCATTTTGGTAGCCTCCTGATCATTATTCATTGAGGAATTAACAACTACTCATCGGATGTTTACAATGACTTAAATACCCATTCCTACCAGAGAAATGATTAGCTGCAATGGTTCAGATCATGGACTTGAAAACCAAATCCCCAAATATTTAATTTATTAGCTGTGGAGCTTTGAGGCAGCTTATTTAACCTCTGCCTTTCCATATTAGCATAGCAAGGATAATGCTGCCCATCTTGTTTGTTGTAAAACTTAGGAGTTCACTGCTGAACTGCTTAGACCTGGTTATCAGCAGCTCTTGTCAAAAACATCCTATATCTCTGGACCTGGGCAGATATAGATATGAGTGATTTGAAAACTTATTAAGGATCTTGCTTATAGTTTAGTGACAGATTAATAAAATAATCATACCAGATATTATATACAGCAATTACAAAGTAAAATAAGCACTACAAACTATGTAGAAAATGAGTCTGGTAAACTAATGTAAGAGAAAAAGGGAAACTCCCAACAGAATCTGTCCCATGTTTGTGTTCTGTACCATCTCTAAGTGACTAAGCAGCAGGAGAGAGGTATATCCCCAACAGAGAAAAAAAAATCTATGTGGAAGCTGAGTGAGCTGGGGAAAAGAGAAGTACTAGAATGTTCTTTCAAATCTCATTAAAGAGTTTAGTCTTTGTCTATTTAGTTATGGGAATTCATTGAGTGATTTTGAAGAAGCGGGGTCTGTTGTTTGTGTCTAGAAGTCCTTCGCCTACACCTTGGAAAGAACACTAGGACGATCCAGGAAATAGATATGGTGGCATGGTAGGTGGCTACTATAGTGATCAAAGCAATAGAGAGTAGCTTGGCTAGCAATGGTGTCAGGAGAGGTGAAGTCACTCTAGACTCTTCTATATTACCCTGGAACCCCTACCTTAGAATACCTGCTTTAACCTTCTCATGCAATGAAGTGTTTTATTTTTATAAATCACATGCTCAACCCCAGATATTCCCACTCTTACTGGGAATGATAGTCTTGGATTAATATCTTAATATTAGAAATTATATGCTAGAAACATGAAACTTTCTATTAATTAAAAAATATTTCAGAAGGATTAGCAAGATGGTTCAGTAAGTAAAGGTGCTTGCCACCAATTCTAAAGACCTGTGCCTGTAACATGAGGGGCCTGCTCGCTGGGGTTTCTGTCCTGCCCAGTACCCCACAGCTGGCGAGCCCCAAAGAAAATCACACAGAGAGTCTATATTAGGTTATACACTGATTGGCCCATTAGCTCAGTCTTCCTACCAGCTCCCATAACTTATATTAACCCATTGTCAGCCACATAGCCAGTACCTTCTCTCAGCTGGGCTGCTACATGTTGCCTTGTTGGAGCTCTGCGCAGGAATCCCAGGGAAGCTTCCTGCTTCCCAATTTCTCCTGTTCTCCTTGCTCCACCTCTACTTCCTGTCTGGTTTTCCCGCCTATACTTCCTGCCTGGCCAATCAGAGTTTATTTAAAACATGATTGACAGAATTGTCCCACACCATGTGCCATTCCCAGGGTTCATGTAATGAAAACTGAGAACTGACACCTGCATGTCGCCCTCTATGTGTGCATGTGCTCACATGCATGCACACATGCAGCTGTGCAAGAGTATACATGCATATAACACACCTACAAAAGTCACAGGAAAAAGTAATAAATATAACTTAAAACTTAATTTTTTTAAAAAAAAAACTGGTAGAGACTTGTATTCAGGGCTCAAAGAAGGAAGGGAATTATTGAAAGAAATGCTAAATTCTGTTCTAACAGCATAAGAATAAAAGTGATATAAGTGTGTAGACTGTGTCTTATCTAGGGATGGATGGCTGGTTTTTATGGGTGATGCAGAGCCCTCTGGCATCCTCCGTGGAAAAGGTCATCTCTCTGAATCTGACCTAGACTTTGTTCTCACACAAAGGCAGATCTTGGCTAATGTTGCCCAGGCCTGTGCTGACAGTTTACAGATAGGAAACTTTCAAAGACAAGCTTGGAAAATAGGTCTTGGCCAGAATGTGCAATGCAGGAAGAAAACATTGGGAATGAGATTAGCGTCTTCCTGCTTATTGCCAGGAAATGGAGATAGGATGCAAGACACTGAAACAGCAGAAGGAAGAAAAATCACTCAAATCATGTCAGGCACTGTTTTCCTACCTTGCCAGGCTCTACCTAGGAAGCGCTTAAGTCTTCCTGAAAAGTTCGGTGTTTGGTTGAGATGCTTATGTTTAAGGAAGGAAGATTAAAAATAAAACTAAATGACTCCTTCAAGGTAATATAGTCTGAACATTTAGAGATACGGGTTGGGCTTGAACAGATTATAGTCTGGTCCCCAGACTTGCCCTCTTCCTATCACGTGAGAACTTAATAGTTGTTGAGCTGCATTGTATCCTTGGTCTTAGCATTGGCAAAACTGGGCTCCTTTCAGGGGCCCCTCGTCACCCTCACTCCTCTCTTGTGCAGATAATCTCTTTGGGGAGTACTGAGAAAAGAAGGCCTATGGGCTGCGAAAATCACCAGCTGTTCCATTTTCCCCTCTCTTCAGTGTGGGAGCTTACACCTTCGTGACAAAATACTGGAAGGAGGCAGAAAAGACTCTTCAATATGGAGGAACAATGAGATGAGTTTGAAACACCAGCATCTGCAGAAAATATTTTATGGCAGTGAAGCTACAGCCAGGGCCTACTTTTCAAGTGTCTAAAGGATTCATCAATGGGAGCATTGTGATTGCACTGGGTGTGCCACCCATTTTCTATTCAGGTAGAGTGTCTTCAGTGTGCTCACTAGGTCCAGATCACCCGAATATTCTTGTAGATTATCAGCAGTCGTTTCCCCACTGGGGGTGTTACGTGAGGTATGTAGAGGACCGACATTTTCTGCACGGCACTAACTGCTTGAGTTCTAGAAATACCATCGTCAGGTGACTATGTTGGCAGTAAACTATTCAGACTCTGGAACGAATCATACACACACATGTGCACACGAGTGTTCGTGCATATGTGCATGCACACTTCTGTCTCTTCTTTGATAAATCATAGCACCTTGATAGTTTTTACTTAGCTTCATCTATACACATGAAGCATGAGACTGACAGTAGCTGTGTGTCTGCATATATATATATATATATATGTGTATATATATCTATACATTTCTGTATGCATATTACTATCAATATACAGCTGTGGTTCCTGTGTGCTCTCCATCAGCCTTCCTTAGACCAGTGAGTAGCATATGGCATTGGAGAAATATTATTTGCTGGTAAGATTCTGCAGCTTGTGGGTCAAGTGACTGTAGACTCGTTCTTTCCTCCTCCTGCTGTCAGCCTTCCTATCTAGAAAATGGGGGAAAAACATCACAGACAGAGGAGTCAGTGACAGAACCAGTGGCAGGGACAATTTGTTTAGCTCCTACTGTGTGCCAGGCATCCTACCATTCCCTCGCCCTACGTAATCCCAATGATTGATCTATGAGTAGATCAATGCAGTCCTGAGTATAAATGAAGCTCGTAAGGCTTATGACCGTCATGCCCAGGCTTCCTCTTTATTCAAGGAGCAGAATGAAAATTTGACCCTTTCTGCTTTCCTCGTAAGCCCAGGCTTCTCATCTTCCTGTGTGCCAGGCCTATGCCCAGCACCATGCTAACACTAGCTCAGGTCAGCTGTCACATAAATCATGCAGCCCACACTCTCCACTGAGGATTTTCTAGCTGTATTCTGCTGTGTACCTTCTCCAGGTGAATCAGAAAGCCCCAGGTGATACTGTCATAGTGAAGTGGAGAAAGATTACATTTGTATAAGCAGTGGCTGGAAGATGAAGGCCAATATTGAGTTGGGGAAAGGGCATGCTAGACAGGAGCCTTGATGCCTTCCTAATTCCATGTAGACCTCTTCCATATTCTGGTTATCTTTACTCTCTTTGACATAAATGGATATTAACCTTTAATGTTTAATGACTAACTTCGAAGATATGATGGAAGCTATTGGTCCTTTGTTTAGCAAAGTGAATTTGTGTATACACACACACATACACACACACACACAATCTGCAAACAGTTGCAAAGATTAAACAGACCCACCTAATAGTCTATGGCTATCTTCTCATTCCCTACCATAGACAAATAGCTTCCAGGGTTCTGCAGATTTGGTCAGACATCATCTCCAGGCCCTACTCTTTGGGGATGTCTTATGTGAGATATAAAGCTACTGTTTGTTTCTTAAGAATAAGAGGTTTTACAGAGCAGTCTATGACTAAGGATGGAACTCAGAGAACATACGCCATACTCTAAGTTCCAAAATTCAGCACTACATAAAAATAGGTGGAGTAGCGCATACCATGGTCCACCCACTTGGGAGGTGGCCACAGGAGTATCAGAAGTTCAAGGTCGTGAGACCTCGTTTTAAAAATAAAAAGTAAATAGCAGTCCAAATCAAATCTTCAAATACTGATACTATCTTTGCTTCAAACAAAATACTAATATCTCATCATGGTATTTAAACAAAAAATTAAAGAAAAGGTGAAGTACAGACATATGGTATATTCATTTTTGCAATCTAGCACAAGAACCGGACCATGTTAAAATAATTCTCATCTTCATATTAACTGCGATATGGAAGTAAGAACTATGTATTTAGGTTCTGTAGCTCTTACTACGTGTGGGCATTGTTCTGCATGTGTGAATGGGAATGGTTTTGTTGTCCATTCTTCCATGAACACTAAGAAAGAGAGAATGCTCTTCTTAGATGGATGGGCACTGCAGTACGATGGAAGTGCGAGTCGTGGCAGTGAATGAGGGATTGGAATTACTCCATGGCTCTGATAATTACTTAGGGAAACCTTCATTTTTCCAAGAGTATAAGGATCCGGTCAACTAACTGCCCACTCAGTCTGGGGATCCAATGGTCCCTAGCCCTCTGAAGTTCAACTGGTAGAAGCCAGCGGGTTAATTGCACAACGCCCAGGGTCCCCCAGAGGAGCCCAGAGAAGCTTAGTATGCCTTGCGTACCCCATTGTTCTCTAGAAAAGCTCATGCTTTCCACCTCAATTGGTATGCTGCAAACACTTTATCCCAGAGACACTGGGGGCCATGGAGACTGGAATGTTGCCCACAGCCAGATGTTTGTAAACCTTAGCTCTGCAATGTGGCACAAATACCATAGACTGTCAAGTCGTGTAAAAACTAAAGCAAAGACAAAAACAGAATGTAATATTTACCAGATGAGATTTCTTTATGTGTGTAATCTTGTTGGAATTTTGGGAGTATCCAGCTCTCATCCATTTAAAAATGGGGTTTGGGTCCCACCCCGTTTTACCCCCTACTCTGTACCCTAGTCTCTCCCTCCTGCCAAGGAAAGAAAACTTATAGGAAGTGAAAGGTTCTGTCCTAATAAAAAGAGAAGCTGAAATAGCCCTTGGCACTCAGCTATGCATTTAAAGATGCACAGGACATTTGTGCCACCAGCATAGGGGAAGAGTCCCAAAAATGATATTTCTGGGACCTTTTCCGAATTTGTGCTAGACAATAAGATGGTGTGTGTTTTGACAATTGTAACTCTGCATAAGCAGTTAAACAGTAGCAGAAGCTCTTGATCAGTCTGTGGCAAAATGAAACTCGATTCAAATGGCAATCATCAGTCACTGAAGGGAAATGATTTGCTCTGTATGAGTATGCATGTGATTTCATTCTGACAGAAGAAGACAGGAGACAATACCTGCTTAAAAGATTTGATGATGAGTCAACATTAGAACAGATAATATTTTAAACCTGCTTGAGATGCAAGTCTTATAAATAAAAAACATGTTATTTCAGTTTTTTTTAATTTCCTAAAATTGTGTTTATCTTCTGTCTATGTGTATTTGTCTATGTACCACAGGATGCAGTACCTGTAGAAGCCAGAGGAGGGCGCTGAATACCCTGGGACCAGAATAACAGATGGTTGTGAGCTGCCTACCACATGGGTGTTGGAAATTGAACCTGGGTCTTCTAGAAGAGCAATCAGTGCTCTTAACTGCTGAGTCATCATCTCTCTACTCCTGTTATTCCAGTTTTAAGTTTAAAAAGCAAATAGAATGTTCATTTAGAAGTGTATCACGAGGTGTTAGACACCTTTTCTTAGAAGACAGGAAATGAAAGTTTTGATCCAGTGGCTTCAGTGGGGTGTCTTGTTCAGCCTTGATGCAGTGGGGAGGAGCTTGGTCCTGCCTCAGCTTGCTGTGCCATGCTTTCTTGATTCCTATGGGAGGCCTTACCCCATTTAAGTGGAGATGGAGGAGGAGTGGGGGGATAGAGGGAGGAGGGAGAGGGATTAGAGGAGGAAGGGGAAACTGTGGCTGGTATGTAAAATAAATAAAATCTTTTTAAAAAAGACAAGTGCAATTGCAATAGGTAAGCCTGGATTTAGCTAACTATTTTGTTGCTGTGATAAAATACTTTGTTTTACTGGAGCTACCTCATTTAAGGCTGAAATCGCCTTGATGATAATTGGGTCCCAGCACCTTAAAATCCAATACAAAAAAAAAAATGCTACCTTCTGCAATTGAGTTTTATAAGCGTCATGTTTAAATCTTGATTTAAATATATAGAAATGTTGAAAATTATTTTTTTTCAATGAATTTTGTACTGGGGAAGTAGCTTAGTTGGTTGACTGCTTGACTAGCATCTACAAAGCTAAGAGCACAGTCCCAAGCACTTCAGAAACCTTGCACGGTGCCGCATGCCCGTAATCTCAGCCCTGGAGAGATGAAGGAAGGAGAATCAGAAGCCCAAGGTCCTCCAGAGCTACACTAAAACATCTGAGGTAGCCTGGGCTACAGGAGACCCTATCTCAGTCCCTTCTCCTGCTAAAAAATATAGAAAATAAAAAATATTGTTTAGCTGTTGTTTTTTTTTTATTTTAACAAGACTGTTTTATGACAACTGTAATATAGAAAATCAGAAGGAGGGGTGGGCTTCCTGGGAAACATGGCAACTGTGTGTATGATAAAGCTCTATTTAATAATTGTGTGCTGGATGGAATTTACAGCATGACACGAGGTAGGTGAGCGTAGGGTGGATTGCAAATAAAGCCGCTAATAGCCACATTCCAATTCCACCATAGATGGTTGATTTCAATTCTTTTTATCCAGCTGTGTTGAAGTAAGTGAAACTGGAAGTGTTAATAGCGAATTAAATGAAATAGATACTGTACATGTGCATTATGGGAACCATAAACTCTGTAACCTTAGCAGAAGATTCCAGAGGAGGAGAAAAGATCCCCCTGGTGTGCTGGGAGATAATTGGAAAGAAATTTCCTTTCTTTCCCGGCCCACTTGTGACTAATGGAGGCTCTGATGACAGAAGACCCAGCCTGTGCTTTGCGAGGTCAAGATGGTAGTTTCAAATTGCAATTAAAATGGATTTCTGTACCCTCACCTTCCCCTTGAACCCCTTGCCCAGCAACTCCCCTCCCTAGCCAGGTCCCTGGGCTTCTTTCGGATGAGACATTTCTAAACACAGAGAGCTGGAAAGTCGTTTGTTTCTGCCAAACAGTATACATATTACCCACCAATAGTCAATGATGTTGATTGGCAGAGCCATTCCAGGTACTTTGATAAACACACACAAACAACACACACACACACACACACACACAAAATCACTTCAAAAGAAAGGCCTGACAGCTCTAAACGATTAACATAATTTTAATTGTATGGTGTTTGGGGGGGCGGTAGAAAGGAGGGGAGGGAGAGAGAGAATGTGTGGGATACTCCATGAGAAGACAGGTTGAATCTGTTCTCCCCTTCCACTGCATGAGTCCTAAGGACTGAACTCAGGTCATCATGCTGACCCACCGACCCATCTCACGACCCCTTTTATCTTATTGGCTGAGAACTGGATGATCCTTAAAGTCAAGTCCCTTACCCAAAGCGACCCAGCTTTCAAAGACAAAACGGAGGTTTCTCTCCCATCCCTGACTCTGGGCTGTGTTCTATGCAACCAAGCTCTTTTAAATATTCACAGTGTGAATGTGTCTTGAACAAACCCAAGTTGAGGTTTGTTTTAGACATAAGATACTTTCAAGTTAGGGGACTTCGTGTGAAAGCCCTCAGTTCTTTAACTGAGAAACCACTGAATCAGTTGCCCAGTGGCTCCTGTAAATATTTACACTCAAGGATCTTCCATAGTCACCTTGTTGCAGTAGTGTCTACAGCCCCACGAGTTACCATGTAACAACATATATAACATAAATATGTCTTTTAAGATTATTATTCATCATAGAAATGAATATATATATATTCATGTTTAAGTTTCCCTGGCCCTTATGGAGACAGTGCTGTGAATTAAATTCAAGTACACGTTCATGCTAAATAGATCCTTTACCCCTGAGCTAGTCTTAGTTCCAACATTTTTCATGTGTAGAAGCTGATACAGATGCATGTGTGTATGTGTGTTTGCATGTGTAGGAGTTGCAAGGGTGTGTATAGGTGTGTGAGCAGTCATGTGGAAGCCTGAAATTGTAACTGACTTTCTGCCTTGATCCTTCTCCAGTTTATTCCTTGAGGCAGGCTCTCTCCTTTGAACTCCGAGTTCCCTGATTCAGCGAGTCTAGCTAAGCAGCTGGACATCGTGAGCCTGCCTTTCCTCCAAAGGGCTAGATTACACATCTGCCTGCCTTTTATGTGGTGGTGGCTATCACAACTCTGGTTTTCCTGCCTGTATGGCAAGGGCTTCATCCACTGACCATGGCTCCAGGCATCTCCTCCCAATGTTTTTAATCTCAAAATATAATATTAGGATAAAATTTAATGCTGGACGTGATAATGATAGGAGCAGTGGAATGGCAGAGAAAATTCCTGTTTTGCTCCTGGACATTGGCCTTGGAGGAGAAGGTCAGTTGCTAAGGACACGGGCCCCTCTTCTCTCTTTCCCGCCAAGATGCGTGGGCTTGCCTAATGTGTCTGAACTGACTACTATTAGTTTTGCTGCTATGCTAATAAAGAAACAAGAGTCGGAATTATGCAAATAAGTATTTGCTTAATATAACAAATTGTTCAATTTGGGCTCCTTTAGCTGAGTTGCGTGAGTATTTTTTTTTCCTCGAGAATAAGCTGACACTGGAAATAAAGGAAGTGTGATAATCACCACAGGAAATATAGCTTGAGGATGGTAAAGAAGCCAAAACAGCAGTTGTGGAGAACAGAATCAAAGTCATTTGATGTTACCAAACTCTTCTACTAATGGGGCTCCAGGGCGAGGAAGGACTGAGTTCCCAGAGCTATTAAGATTCCATGACCCTCCTCTCGCTTCCACAGCCCTCCTGTGTACCGTTGATAGCTGGCGTGGGTTCAAAGCAGAGAGAGTCTTTTACTTGGTAATTCTCTGGCTCAACAAAAAGAATAGGGAATGGATGAATATGATGCCTCGAGATGGAAGCCACCACATGCCTCCACGCACGTATCCATAGCTAATTCATTTAGAATGCTCCCCAAACATACTTAACCCCACTGATCTCTCCTCTGTCTGCTTCCCCCCCACACACACACAGTTTCTTATTTTCTAAAGAGAACCCCTCATCTGATCTGGCAGAGAGTGGCAAGCCTGCAGAGCAGGTATTTTGTATGCTAATGACAAATGCCATCCTAGGTCAGCAAGGGGAGTCTGGATGTACACCCAGAGAGTTATCAACTTCATGACGTGACAATGCCTGGTAAGGGGAGAGCTTGGGAAAGGTCAATGGGCTGGGTGCATTTCTCTCTTCTGGACCCAGCTTGAGTCTGCAGAGGGGTTCCTCTTGGTGCCCACTACAAAGGCTTAGGACGATTGCTTAAGACTACAGACCTCTCCCTTATCAGGGTGGTCACAGCCTAGGTAACATTAGCCTCTTCTTTGTCTTGCCACATACAAAACCCTGTCCCCAAGAAGGCGACAGGAAACCTTTGTGATTTCCTGGCTTAGATTGAGTTTAAAATGCCTCTCTGAAATTTAAGGTCCATTCCTACTTGGAACTGAGTTATTCTCTAGGCTGCCTCATGGCCAGGTAGAATTTAGGATAGATGGAAAGAGAAGGGAGCTAGGGATTTGTTGTTACTAGTCTAGCCTAGACTTCTGGGAAGGGAGAATTGGGGTTTTATTCATTTTTGGTTTTCATTTTACTTATTCAGTCATATCCAGAATGGCCTTGCAGATAGAGCACAAAGTGTGGTAAGGCCTGCAAGTTTAACATGAAGAGATGGAAACTGTGCAGTAGACTGACCATCAAAATGTGTGCTTAGAATTATGCTTACCTAGGGAAACATGTGCATAATACATTGTAAGGTAGATAAAAGTAGGTGACAAATATGTATTTATGATCTCCCTTTCTTTAAAAACCAAGTGTGTATGTATGCATGCATGGTATTAGAATGAAGATGGTTTAACCTTTATTTCTTCCTATTTATCTGAATTTGCATCTTTTGTTTTCAAGGGCATTCATATTTTATATGTCTCTACACTTTTAAAATTAAAAGCCTAAAAGACAAGGTACCAAACACACGAGTGAAAATCCAGCTTGGGGTCTGTGGTCCTGAATCTAGCTAAGGAATCTAAACTGGGCCAGTCACTGCTACTGCACTTGGGTTCCCACCAATGACTAGACTGGCAGTAGCTCTGCTATATAGAGAACATACAGGCCTTATATGTGGCTATGGAGCTGTGTTTCTACTACTTGACCTTTTCTCAGGAACTGAGTTCTTCTGGCAGAATTTCCTGTGACTGCATGTTGTAATGAGGAGCAGGCCATGTTCCTTGTTCCATCCCGCCCGGCTCCTGGCCGCCGGGCTAGCTTACACTTGAAATAACCACACGGAAATTATATTAATTAAGTTACTGCCTGGCCCATAAGCTCTAGTCTCTTCTTGGCTAACTCTCACATATTATTTTAACCCATATCTAGTAATCTGTGTATCACCACGGGGTGGTGGCTTACCAGGAAATATCCTAACCTATGTCCATCTCAGGCTGGAGAAACATGGCATCTGCCACACTTCCCTTCTCCCTAGCCTTCTGTTCTGTCTACTCTGCCCACCTAAGGGCTGCCCTATCAAAAGGCCAAGGCAGTCTCTTTATTCAACTAATGAAAGCAACAGAAATACGAAAGGACCCTCCTACACCAACTGCAGTTGCTAGGGTGGGGTGTATTTCCTCCTTAGAAATACCCACCACTGTCCAGGGCCTTGGCAGAGCCCCCTGGGTTCCATCTGAATGTCTTGTCAGAGCAAATAAGACATAAAAAAAAAGCTTCAAGTTAGGACTGTGCCTTCCAAATGGGTCAACCATCTTATAATTCAAGCCTCACCCAACCCTGGGTTACCTAGGAAGCAAGCCATGTATCCAGCCCGAATCTTGGCTTCCTCTTCAGGGAAGCAGGAGTTGTCACAGTAGCCTACCCCCTGGAGCATCAAAAGGCTTGACAGTCATTAGCACTTAGCAGAAGCCTGGCATGGAACAAGTGCCCAATGCGTGGGAGCTGCTGCTGTTGCTCATCCATTGACAGTCCCTGCTGGTGACATTCAATGCTGCTCCATGGGCACCACCATTACGACAAACTGTTCAGTGGAAATGGATATAATGTAGCTCCATCAATAACAGTGTTTGGCACAGAGAAGAGATGTGTTACCCCCAACATGCTTCGGCCTTTTGATGCCTTCTCATCTTCTTGGTGTTTGAAATGCAACAGTTTTGGTTCACCAGGTTGTTTCTGGGTTTTATTATATTCTCCCCAAGAGTATCATCTTTGTCTCCCCGAGAGATGAGAAAGGATAAGAGAGAGAGCCTATTACAGCAATGAGCAGGTGAAGGGGAAGTCTGACCCCCATTCCCCTAGTGCTCAGTCCTTAGCTTTGCTCTGATGACTCATGTTGGGGTCCCTCTCTTTCAAAGGAAACTTACTAAGCACAACAAGGTGGCACAGAAGTTGACTGGGCCCCCTCCGGAGCCAGCAGAGCGAAGTGGATCATGTTTTCTCTACCCAGGAGATTTGATTTGTTGTACAGCTGCCTGTATCACCTCCATCAGCAGTTCCTAAAACAAGAGATGATACGTTGAAAGGGTTGTGCATAATTCCTATACATAATAGGAACTTAATATGGTTTTTAATTGCTGTTAATATCACTCCTATTACCAAACAGTAAACATGACGATCATTCTACAGTTTGGGCTACACAAGCTGCCTCTAGATAGACTGTGTTCTGAGCCATAGCAAGAAGTATCTGCTATACTAGAAAAGACCAGCAGATGAGGGCAGCCAGGGCTGAGTGACATTATGGATGTCTGAAACAAGAAACTGTCAGACATTTCACGAACATGAATATTTTATAAGGAATAATCTAAAATATGAAAAATAGTAATAAATGGGCTTGCCATAAGCTACAAGTGTTGGCAAAGCTCTTGTCACACAAGCATGAAGACCTAAATTTGATTCCCAGAAACTGCCAGGCATGGTGGCCTGTGCTTGCCCTGGTGGCTTAGACACAGGTAAATTCCTAGAAGCTGCTGGCCAGGCAGCATAGCCTAATCAGTGAGTCAAAGTCAAGAAAAACACCATGGTTTTCAAAAAGACACGGTGGTCAACATCTAGGGAACCAAAACTGGGGCTAACCTCTGGTCTTCACACTCATGCATAATACATAGCAGAGTAAGCCCTGGTTATTATATTATATGATACTATCAATAGAAATAGTATTTCATCTAGGCCCCTCAACATGGGTGACAGCTGTGGGGCTTAGGCAGGCTGTGGAACCACTGGCAGTGGGACTAGGATTTATCCCTAGTTCTTGAATTGGCTGTTTGGAGCCTATTCTCTTTTAAGGGATACCTTCCTTGCTCATTCTAGATATAGTAGGGAGGGATGTGTCAGACTTTGTTGACTCCCCATGGGAAACCTTACTTTCTGTGAGGAGTGGATGGGGGATACGGTGAGGGGGAAACGTAGGGGAGAGTAGGAGAAGGGGAGGGAGTGGGGACTGGAATTGTTATGTAAAGTGAGAAAAGATTGTTTTAAAAAAGAAAGAAAGAGGAAAAAGCAAGGGAGGGAGGAAGGAGAGGGGCATGAAAAAAGGATGAAAGAAAGAAAGAAAGAAAGTGAGTTTCATTCATTTTAGGTGAATATTCTAGGAGCTTCCAGTATGTCCTGGGTCAGAGATCTATCCCGAACCATTGACTTACCAAATGTTGATGATCTTACCCCAAATATTCCACAATGTGCCAAGTGATACACAAAAGAGAATGAGAATGTCCATAGCCTCAAAGACAGAATTGCCCCACGAAGAAGTAGATGATCCTCTGATGTGGACAGTGGGAGCAGTAACTTGGGAGCCTGATGTATTTCACCTGGGGTCGGAGGGGGGCAACAAGAGAGTATTCGGAGAACTCTAAGCCAACGAAACTACAGATGCATGGGCCCAGAGAAAGGTACCCACACCAAGGTCTTTGATGAATCCTGTGTTTGCTGAATACAGCTAGGTTGGAAATTACAGTCGATGGCAGTTTTTCAAACGTGGACCTCAAGAAAACAACTTCAGCATCATTGGTAACTGATGAGAGGTGTGAAACTTTCAGACATTACTTACTCTAGAATCCATGCAGCAGCCCTGAGGATGGAGTCTCAGTCTTTGCTGCCTTCGGTCCTCTAGATGATCAGTGACTCTGATGGGAGCCCAAGATTCTGTCCTCTCTCAAACCAGCACCCAAATAGAATGAAGCCAAAGGACTAAGCCAAACAGGCATGCCACGTGAACACACACACACACACACACACACACACACACACACACACACACACTCAGCTCCATGCTCCACGGTGATAGAGTATCATTTCTCGGGAAAGCCAAAGCTCTTCTTTCACATCATTCCTGGCATTCTCTGGGTATATAGAAAGGTTGATGCCGGGGAGTTTCTATCTAGTGCCTAGTGCCATAGGCACCTTCGGAGGCTGATAGCCTTCTTAAACGCACTCTGTGAGGACAGAAACTCATCAGCCCACCCCTTCCCACCTCTTATTCTCTGAGGCCAATGGCTGTCTGTGCCTCCATGCTTCATTTCTCTTTGACAGTCAAACGCAAGATCTAGGTCTGCCTAATGGGCCCCCAAGGGGACCCCAAAGATTCCAGCTGTGAGTCTCTGGACAAATCGAAGAAATAGAAAGTGAAAACAAACATGGACACTTATTTCCCTGACTTGCCAATTGCAAACAGAATTTTGTTTTATAAACCATGAAATGATTCACAGAGGTCTGTGTATTATTCCAAAGCACAGCTGGCTAATGTAAAAGAATCATTTCCCCTGGTCCGCTGGGCCATATGCAATTCCCAAGCATGCCAATTTGTATTTGTTTATTGACGGGGCCTCTCCTTGTTTTGCCAGTGGGTGTATGGGGAATCCAACTGTTGCAAGGACAGTGTGAAAAGGAAACAGTGCACAGAAACAGGTGGGCTGCTCACCCTCTCAGACCCTTCCCCTCATTGCCACAGCCTGGCTCAGGCCGTCAGCTAGACCAATGAATGGTTAGCTGCAATTGATTATAAAACTGCTGCGCTCCATTGTCCAGGAACCTTCTAAGATTCCTTAGCTTCCAAGGTCTTCTGAAGATCCTCCCCTCACCTCCAGGCACATGTCACAATTTGGAGGAGGTGGCTACACAAAAGAACATTCCTCCTTGTCAGTATCATTTAAAATTTATTAAATTAATTAATTTTATTAATATTAACTCTTGGAATATTGTGCTTTCTAGAAACTTCTGGCTATAAGCAACCCCAATTGTAGAGGCTTTAAGGCAAGTTCTGGATGGGCCAGGGGGGGAGTAGGGGGACAGCACTCAGTATAGGCTATAAAGTACTTTTTATTAATCCTTTCTCTGTGGGTTTTTTTTTGGGGGGGGCACGGTCTGGCCTCATTGTTAAAAATTACTTTTCTTGTTCTTATGACACAATACCTGCCAAAAGCAACCTGAGACAGGAAAAGTTTTAGCTTGAGGGTAGAATTATATCCGGAGAGGGAAAGCTTGGTGGCAGGAGTGCTGGGCAGATGGTCACATTGCATCTGCAGTCACAAACAGGGGAGAGATGAATGCTGGTACTCAGCTTGCTTTTTCCTTTTTATTCCATTGAAGACTCATGACCTAATGCCATTCATGGTGCTGCCTACATTGAGAATGGGACTTTACACCTTCCTGAAAGCAGTTGTCACAGCTACATCCAGAGATATGTTTCCTTTGTGATTCTGGATTCCATCACATTGACAATGAAAATCAGCTTTCATATGTATCAAGTGTGGTAAACTCCTTCTGGCAAGGAAGGAATGTATATGTCATCTGCTTAGAAAGTGCTATGGTTGTCTTCGACTAAAACCAAAGTGCCACAGCCTCTACTTCTCTCAAATGCATAAGTATGAGTAGACCACACACACACTCACACTCTCTGTCTCTGTCTCTGTCTCTGTCTCTCTCTCTCTCTCTCTCTCACACACACACACACACACACACACACGGGAGGGGAGTGGGGAGAGGCAGTCAGGCAGACAGAGAGACAGTCCATCCATAGGACCTTCTGCTTGCCCCAGAAAGCTATAAATATATACCAAACACACATCTACAAAGAGTCACTTGAAATAGTTTCAACTTAAGTTCACATTCTAGGTCACTTCAATGCCAGCCAAACACCCACTAAATGAGTGGTCTCTCTATAGGGTAAGGCATTGCTAAGTGCTCTCTGCTATTGGAAAGAGAAAACATTTGTTGTTGCATCCAATCAAGTATAAAGTATCTGCCTGAATTCATGAGAACCTAGTAGGCAAGGGTCCATAAATAAATGGTAGCTTTTACTTGACAAGGGGTGAGCCAGGACTATGGTTCCAACTTTGGCTGCCCATTGGTGTAACAAGGATGCCTTTCCAAAAAGAAACAGATGCCCATCCCCCGTCCTCAGGATTTAGACTGAGCTGCTCTAGAGTGGCACCCGGGAATTATCATTTCTTTTCCAGTCTTATCCCAGCTGCCCTTGCTAGGCATGATATTCAAAAACCTGTCAACCTGACAGCAAGCCCTGGCCTCGCTGTTGACTTTGAAAAGCACTCTTTCCTCAGGGTTGGTTCAAGCCCTCCCCAAGAAAGCAGAGAAAAGCCAGCTCACAACCAAGGTCTGAGATACAAGCAGCCCTACTCACTGCCCTAATGCACGCACATATATCCTCACCCTCTCTCCTGGGTGTGGCTTTCTATTTGTAATGCAATGAGAGCAAAAATGTATAAATCATGTAAATTCTAAAGAGATCTTTTGCCAAGATGGATGGCAAAAGTAACCTTCAGTATTTTCAACCCCGTGCAATGAATGCAGCGACATCTATGAGGGGGGAAGTCTCTGTTCTGCTAACTTTTTATTCACCTTCATTTAATTTTTAAATATGTAGTAAACATGATTGCGGGGCTTCTCATTAGCTAGGGTATCTTACAGTCATAATTTTTGATACAGAACATTACTTACCAATTAGCCTGTCTTGTTCTTTTAAATTTCTTTGCTCATATTTTAATGGGAGCTAATGATGCCTTTGTTGACTTATTTAATGTTATGTAAATGTGGCTATAAACTGTGAAGGGTTTAAGCAGAAGCCCCGTTTTTGCTTACTCTTCAGATTTTGGAGTGTGTAGAATCCCCAGGAAACACACACATCACCACAATGGATGGGACCTACCGAGGAGGCCAAATAATAACAATAATTCCAAAAGCAAGCAATAAGAGGGGTGCTTAGAGGACGAGGCATTTTCTTTTGCTCTGGGTTAACTATTTTTGTGGTATCAAAGGACTTTCAAAGTTAACTTTCTGCTATTTGCTTATCCGTTTTTGGTTTTGTTTGTCTGTTGTTATTTTAGTGGCGGTTTCATGTAGCCTAGTGTAAAGCCATATTCAAAGCTCAGGCCAGCACAGTTGGGCTTCGCAGTTGTTCTCTTGCTGGCTTGTATTAGCCTTGTATTCAACAGAGTGCCATTCCCCCTTATGAGGAGCACATCAATATTTCAGTAAGTGAGCGAATAAATGGGTGGCTACGGCCTGTATTATTTCAGCATCCATGTTGGAATGCTTCTCGGCCCTTGCGTTTGCTCTTCTCTGGTCTTCTCCACTTCCCAGACACTCACACCCTCTCCATGGACTTCAAAAGTGGCCATAGCCAAAGACTATTTGGTTTCAATATCGGTCAGTTCATTTTCCACACTCTCTTATTTTTGCCTGATTTACCAGATTTCTTCCACCTACCTTTCTGCCACACCTTGACTCCGACCCGTTGGTCTGAAGTCTTATCCCTTATTGCCTGCAGGTCCTCTCCACCTTCCTACTCAATCCTAATCAGCACTCGCTCTCAGGCATCCTCACACCCTTGGATTTGGTTAAACTACAACCTTGGTTAAAGGAACATCTCTTTTATCCTATACTCAAGTCATTGCGCTGAATGCCTTTGGGCTGAATAGATATACTTTAGAATTAGAACAAGTGTCATGTTAATCCTTTTGTTTCCAGATAAATCCTGTTCTCCTTTGACCATTTATTGTTAGTAGAAGTGTCCCCTCCTTCCAAATTTATATTTTGAAGTCTCAACAACTAGTAACCCAGAATGTTACCTTTTATAGGATCAGGATCAATGATAAATGTGAATAATGACAGTAAGGTCACCACACTGACTCCTAATCCAATAAGATTAGTGTCCTTATAATAGGAGAAACCTGTGCACAGCCACACATTCTCGGAGAATTTTCATTCAAAGTTAAAGTCAGATGTGGAGGGAATTCTCTCCAAGCTAAGGAATGCCGAGGCTGTCCAGACAACCAGCAGACGCTGCAAGAAAGGCCTAGAACAGATTCTTCTCACAGCCCGTAGAAGAAACCAACTGTGCCAACACCTTGAACTCTCGACTTCTGCATTCCAGAGCTCAAATTTGGTTGCTTAAGCCACCCAATTTGGTGGATGTCTTACTATTAAAAAAAAAAAGCATGATTCTACCCTACATCCCTACATTGTTGACTTTTCTGTCGATCCTCAGCATCTCTTCCTCATGCTTTCTGTGGGGTGCTAACCAATTTCATCCACCATTGGAAAAGACATGGAAAAAACAGAATTTCCCAGCATCATACAATCAGCTGCATAGCAGCCAGAAGAACCCTTACTCCTTTCTCTAGACAACTAGTCCAGGACACAAGAAGCACCCACACTGTCCTCCTCAAGGACACCAGGCCAGCTGTTCCCTCCTCATCTCTCTTTTATAATCTATTTATCCTGGCGCAGATTGGTCAAATGGGAATACAGACATTCTGTTATTTCTGGCATTTTCTGTTTAGGAAATTGGATGGGGATGGGGGCAAAGGGATAGTTCAGTTGATAACGTGTTTACCCTGGAAATGGTGAGAACCTGAGTTCAGTTCTCATAACCCACATCAAAGAGCCGGACACAACGGCGCATTCTTGTGATCCTGGTGCTCAGGCTATGGAGGCGGGTGGTCATGGGAGCTTGCTGGAGGCAGCCTAGACTACCTGCCTTGCTCCAAGAAAGAGACTTTATCTCAAAGACCAAGGAAGATATCACTTGAAGCATGACACCTGAGGTTGTCTTTGGCCTCCATGTGTATATTCATACACAGGTATCTTCATGCACATGGAGACATATACATGAACTTGAACTATCCCCTAATACCTGTCTTCCCCTACCAATACTCTCTCTTTCTGTTGTTTCCTCTTTTCCACAAAGTTCCTTGAAGAAATTATTTCTACACATTATCCTTAATGCCTTTCTCTCATAGGCCCATTCCAAATTACCTCCAAATCAGCCCCCAAAACTTTGTGGGATTTGCTTATTTGATTGTTTCAAATAACCAGAGATTTCCATGCTCAATCACCAGGTCAAATATTTGAGTCCATCTTACTGGACTTAGTAACGGCCATGAGTTTCTAGGTGTCGCTGCTTGATTGTTGTGCTTCTAGATTTTCTAAAGCTGGGGTTCCCCTCCCCAAGACTGAAGTCTTTGTTTTCTTCTTGTCTCTCAACGACAGTCTCTTAAATTCCCAGCACAGGGCAGAGCGCTTTATTCCAGCGTCAAACTCCAACACTAGATTGATTCCTTGACATCTCTATTTGAATATCTGATATTTGACTCTCAATGCACGCAAAATTCAACTCTTCTTTTTCCTCTTCACACTCCCTCTAGCTGTAGTATTTCCCCATCACAGGAGACAGCAGAGCCACCCTTCCACTGCTCATCATCCTAGGAGTCATCTTTGACTCTCCTTTTCTAAATCCCTATCCAATTGCTGGGGAAATCTATTGGCTTCACTTGTCCCAATCCAGAGGATTCTGGCCGTTTGTCTTTGCTGTTTCTCCCTTGAATGATTGTGAGAGCTTGCAGCTGTTTGCAAACAGGAGCCGGAGTGACTGGTGTTTAACCCGGTGGGTCTTTTTTTTTTTTTCCTTTTTTTAGAACCCAGTGACCGTTTTTGCTTTCTAGAAGAAATCGTGTCTATCAATGTACCCCCTGTGCGATTTCAACTGCTCTCCCTTGTTCCCCCTCTGATCTTCCCAAGTGTACCCCCTGCTAATTTTTCTCCAACCATATTTCTCAGTCACTGCTCCTCAGTGTGCCTGCCCTACACAGTTGAATTTCGGAGTGATCCTTTTAATGAAGCCCATTTCCCAAAAGTCTTCATAGCTGATCCCCATACTTTCTTCAAGTCTTTGCCCAGATTTTTCTCTTCCTAGGGATAGTCACTGGTAATTCAGCAAATGTCCCAGTGCTCCTCATAACCCTTGATAGTCTCTTCTACTTTACCCAGCAGTGTTTAGGAAACACCCACACTAGATGCACTGGGCTCCTACAACTGCTCACACAATGCACTTATCATCTTGAGGTTATGGAGGCCAGAAGCCTGAGAGAGATGTGTCAAGCTACTTAGACACATCTGTTCTGAGACTTCGCGCCTTGGTGTGTCATTGTCATCTTCTCACTGTCCTCACACGCTCTCCCCCCCACATTAGCAAACCTGCTCATTTGTGTCTGAGTTTTCAATACGACTCAATAGCCATTGAGTTGGACTGAAGCCCACCTTAATGAACCCACTTGGCTTAATTGTCTCCTTAAAGCCCCTCTCTCCAGACAGAGTTACAAGGGACTGGGGGTAAGGGCTTTAACATATGAATGTAAAAGAGGTCACAATTAGCCCTGTAACACTAGTTCACTTCCTTAATTAATTTCCTCAATTCCCTAGCTCCAAATGCCCACGGGGGAGTTTATCTTTCTTGCTTTCTTATGTATCCTAAGCTTAATAATACTGCATAATATAAGACACACTCTTAAAAATATGAATAAATCAATGACCAGATTTTTTT
>JAQHUG010000049.1:3598578-3670414 GCA_028555095.1 Dicrostonyx torquatus
TGCACATCTTCTTAGGCCGAGATGGAGGGGGGAGGGCCTTGGGTTTTCCACAGGGCAAGGTATCCTGCCCCATCTCAAGGAAGCAGGGGGAGGGCAGTGGGGTAGTGGGGGAGAGGGAGGGCCGGGAACAAGGGGAGTAAATGTAAATTTTTCTAAAAATTAATATAATTATAATAAAAAAGAAGAAATATATTCAATTTGCACCTGGTTTCTAGGGTGCCTGAGCAGTGACTTCTCAGTCGTGTATATCAAAGAAGACATACTCTCATTAAGTGAACATATACCATCAGCAATGGGTATGAGGAAGAATACAATGCCCAGAGCTGTCACAAAGCATTGTTTTAAATTTACAGCTTTCAACAAAAAATATTGGTCATAAAAGAGATAAGAAAATATGGCCCACTTCATTGTAGCATCTCTGTGGTACCATTTCTATGGCCTGTGTTATGGTTTCTATCTGTGAACCCCGCCTCCAGCTGGTCAGCAGAAAGACTGTGAGCTCAAAGCTGCCTTAGATACTTCATAAAACCCTGTCTCAACTCCCTACCCTCCCTCCAAACAAACAAACAAAAAATGACCCATCCATGGGCAGAAAGGGGAGGGGGACAGAAACTGTGTCTCAAAGGGTTCATTCATGGAATTTATTAAACTAACCTTCTAACTCAACTAGTTTAAACATATTGTGAAGAAGAAATGGCCCACATCTAGAGTGGTAATGGAGGGAACGAAAGTGGCGCTTCACTGAAGCAAGAGCTCCATCACTGGAACTGAATTCTGTAAAAATTCTAGGATTGAAAAGTACAGTAAATGAGATGAAAATTTCTCTAGTAAATTCAACAGCTGATGTGATATTAAACAAAGAATTAATTAGACAATAGGTTGGTTGAGATGACACAGTCTAAAGAGCAAATGAAGAGCAATAAGCAAAGTCTCAGAAGGCCGTGCATGGACCAGCATCATATGAACCAACATCATATGGCGGCAAAGCAGCTGCGAAGGTTTCAATGTGGTTTGTCCCTATTGGAGAAAATACAAACTTAATATATCCATAGTATTTGGAGGCAGTACTCTTGTGATTGAATTCTGGGGGCAATATAGGAAGAGGGGACTCACATCAGAGGATACACACATCCTCTCTGGATACCCTGTACCAATCCAGAATTCTGCCTAAAAATATATTACCATATAAATCACCTTGTTTTAGTTAGGATTTCTACTGCTGTAAAGGGATGCCATGATCATCACAACTATTATAAAGGAAAACATTTAATTGGGGTGGCTCGCTTATGGTTTCAGAAGTTCAGTTCATTATCATCATTATAGGACACGATAGTGTGCAGGTAGACATGGTACTGAGAGTCCTACATCTTGCAGGTAACATGAAATGGTCTCTGACACTGGGTGGTATCTTGAGCTTAGGAAAGCTCAAAGCCCGCCCCCACAGTGACACTGTTCCTCCAACAAGGCCACACCCACTCCATCAAAGCAACACCTCCTGTTAGTGCCACTCATATGACATTATGGGGTCGATTACATTCAAACTATAACATACCTCAATCTTAGAACAGAGCTACGAGCCAAAGCAAATATCTAACAAACAAAAAAACGAAAACACAGAAAAATCTTGGACTGTGGTCTTATTATCAACAACAAAAACAGACCAACATAGCGGCAAGAATTATTTTTGAAGAACTAACAGTCTAACGTGTCCCAAATTAAATAAAAGCGATCTTCTATGCATCTAAATAGCTCAAGAAACTACAGCAGGATGAGTCCTGAGAGCCACATACTAACTGAACTACATCATGATTAATCTTTAGAAAGATACAAGAGAATCTTAGACCCAGGATGGGATGGTCCAGGGAGGTGACTCATCAGGTAAAAGCACTTGTCAAAACCTGGCAATCTGAGTTCCTTCCCCGAAACTCATGTAAAGATGGAAGCAGTGAATCAACTCCACAAAGGTATCTACTAGTCTCACCAGGCATGCTGTGACGTGTGCATGTGCTACTCCACACACTTCACACATACACACACACACACATACACACACACACACACACACACACACATTTAAAAAGTAGGTGCTAGGAAATAGCTCAGTAGATAAGAGCCCTTGTTGTTCATTGTGTTCTAAGCACCCACGTTGGGCAGGTCACAATAGCTTATAACTCCAGGTCCAGGAAATCCAATGTCCTCTTCTGGCTTCCATGGTCACCTGCATGCATGTGGTGCATAGGCACATAAGCAGGTGCATGCACATACAAATAAATTTAAAAATAAATAGTTCAATGACAACAACAACAGAAAAACAACTCATTATCTCTGGGAAATACTCCATAGAATTAATACTAGATTCCTTGTTAGAAATTATGAAGTCCAAAAGGCAGTGGGATGTAGTCCAATTTTATGAAAGGTGAAAGTTCTTTAAAAAACCAATGTAGAATTCTATATCCAAAAATACTGCTTCACAGTTGAAAGGAAATGAAGAGATTCCAGGACAAAATCTGGCAGAATCCATCACTTGCTTAAAAAAAAAAATTGCTCTGCCATTTTTTTCTTTCTCCTACCAAAGTGTGGATAGAACCTTATATATAAAAGCTCCCACTGTGTGCTCTATATCACTGAGTCACATAATAATTCCATAGCAATCAGTTTAGAAATAAGAAATGGAAACTTAGGATCCTACTGCCAAGTCTGGGGAATTCTTATATATTAAATACTCAGGTTAGTTCACCTGGCCAATCATAGATTGGATAGTTTCTGTCTTGTCTGAACTTTTGGAGTTCTCTATGTATTCTAGATATTAATTCCTATCACATGTGTTATAATTGTGCTGTCCTGTCCTGTCACCTGGGTACCCTGTCCCTTTAAGAGACAAGCTCCACCCACTCCCAATCTACCCTTTCCCATGGAGGCAAGCTGATCTTGTGCTTCCTCTCTTCCTCTTTATCTCTCTGTTCTTCTTCTGAAGAGGCAGCCTCTGCCTTCTCCTCCTTTCCCTTTCCTCTTTCCTCTCTTTCTCTGTCCTCTTATCTCTCTTTCTGCTCCATATCCAACTACCTTCACACCTTTCCAATACCAACTAAATAAACTCTATACCCAAGCTCTCTCTGCATAGCATATCTGTCTCTCTTCCACCCACCCTGGCCTCTCCCACCCACAGTGGGACCTGCCAGGGCCATCTACACTGCCATAAATCATAACATGTATCATTGGCACCATTAGGAAGTATGATTCCTGCTTATATTTTCATTTTACTAGGCCAAGTAAATGTTGTCTTGGTACTTCCTGGTTCTCATTGCTGCACACTTTCATAGTGTGTAAACCATTTATATTTCTTTCTGTGAGAAACATGCTCATATTCTTTCTCCATATTTGCAATAAATATTGAACCTCTGTTAGTTTTGCTTGAATACTCTTTCCCAGGTTTTCCCAATGTATTTTCTCTTTTTAAACATTCATTTCATTTTTTTGGTTTTTCCCATTCATTTCATTTTTATTATGTTTATATGTATGTAGGGGTCTTTAGGGATTTTGCACATGAATGTAAGTGCCCAGGGGGACCAGAAGAGGGGACCTGGTCTCCTAGAACCTGAGTCTCAGGAGGTTACGAGAGCCCATTGGGCCTGCTGGGAACCAAACTCAGGTCTTTTCCAAAAGCAATACTGACCCTTAGTGTCAGAGCCCATGGATGTGGATTCATTCTACCTTGACCAAAGGTCGGAGAGTTCAGGACTGACTAATCTTGCTCCTTCAAGGTTGTGACAGGAGATTTGACCTAGGGTCTGGTACCTACAGGATGCTTGGCCTAAAGTATGATTGCTTCATGTCCTGCCTAAACAACAGAATACTTAACTCAGGATGCAGTTACTTAAAGTTTCAGGTATTGAAAAGGTAATTACTTTGTTTGTTGTTTATTTGTATCATGGTAAAACAGTCTTGTTTTCTCCCCCCTCCCCTTTGGATCGGGGTATATAAAGCATATGGAAAATAAATGCAGGTGAATTCAGTATTCACTGGGTTGCTCTCCCGACTCTAATCTGCGTCTCTGTACTGCTCTTTTGTATCTTTGTTTTTTCTTCCTAGCACTTCTATTTCACATGTGCCAACCCTGGAATGTACGAACCCCTCGAGGCTGGACCCTGACAGATGCCTCCCCAGTATGGGACCCCGACACTTTAGCTACTGAAGGATCTTTCCATCCCCTGCTTTTGATTTTTGTTTTTCTTCTACATTTTCTCATAGCATTTTCAGAGTACAGGCCAAATTGATCATAATGTCCCTATGACTTAAACTACTATGCTTTCTGAATTAGTTTAAGTTTTTAATTGAAAAATCAACCTGTTTAAAATTCACATGGATATAAGGCATAAGCATCTTACTTTTGTTTGTTATAGTTAATAACTATTTCTCTTCATTTATTGAATAATCGTTTCTAGGGCTGGTACACTATAAAAAGATGTAGGGGTTTCTTAAGCCTTGAGGAAGAGGAATTTTAAGAAAACATCTCAGCAAACTCTAAAATTCAAAGAAGTAGGTCTCTCTAAAGATTTAATATTTTATTTAATATACTAGAAATAGAATTTTGCTTATCAGCATTCCAGGTTGCTTACAAAACTGTAGCCCTTCCAGTCTTTATATGCTTAGGATGTTAACTCTTTGTTTCCTTGGGTATCCGTCAAGCTACATTGCTGGCAGTGTCCCTTGCCTTTTGACGCAAACCGCAGAAATTCTGTTGTTATCTCCCTCATAAGCAGAATGCTAGTCACATGCTTCATGTTGTGTGGGAACTGAGGACCCATGGGTAAAGAGGGCACACTCCGGTCTGTCTCTCCTTAGATGTGCAAACCGATAGAGAGACAGAGGGTATTCTTTTTTTAATGTTAGATCAGGCATATGAGCGGCAGATGTGTGCATGAATGTGTATGAAGGACTTAGAACAAAATACACATATTTCACAGAGTGCATAACTAATAAACACGTAGCATGATGAATGTTGTTGCCCTCAAGTCTTCATCAGACCTGGGACTGTTTATTTGAGCACAACCCTAACAGTGATTATTATGTGTCCAGATTTTTTATGTTTTGCTTATAAACCTCGGTCACCAGTTCTCTGTGCTTCTCAATCATTATAACAGCTGATATAGTTTAAGATTCTTTATTTTTGGAGTGATTACTGGGAAGAGGAACAGGAAGAGGAAAGGATGTGAGTGAAATCAAAAATCCCTCGTACTCAACAGCCGTAAACAATATACATAATTTAACTAATGGCAATGGAAAGCTCATCAATAGTCTTGATTAGATAATATCAGGAGGCTACTTTGGAATTTTCAGTCCTGTTTTTCTGGCCAGTGACTGTCTTTCTGCAAACCCTCATTCTGTGGTAGTAGCTATGTAAAAACGAGAGTCTTACCTCGCTGTTGAGTGCCTCCTCTTGTCAATATATCTAGGACATGTCCCTTAAAAGATTCTCACTGGTTAGCCCCAGAGACATTTCAAATCTAATCACCATGACTTGGAACAAAAGGTGTTGCCAGTGGGCGTGTGTGTCCTGTGCTGTGGACACAGGCTGAGTGAGGAGGAAGAGGATAGACACTGTCTCTGCTGCCAATTCTATTCCCAGAAAGTGGGAGATGTTTCAGCCACAGCAGATACTCGAGGAGACTAAGCTGTGCCGGGGTATCTCGCTTCCCTACCTGTCAGATACAGAGTACCATCTCAGCTCTAAATGAGCAGAACGTTCTCAGAGAGGAGCTTCAGGAAGGGTCTCTGTCTACATGCTTTCTTGTCGTTGAGAGAAGTGCCTTCCCTTCCTCAGTCACTACTAACATGGAAAAACTTGAAATATTATTTCCTTGGATTTTGTTTTGCCATCTGCCATTGACTGTCACATTTCACAAGTTAAAAAACATGTTATTTCTTTGTTTATTTTGTCAATCTTTGGTATTCTCTGGAGAGGAATTACATCTCTGTTTCAGTGGGGTAGATTTAATCTGTTTGTGTCATCTCTAGACTTACCTAACTCCTTGTGGTTCACAGTCAAAGGTTTTTCACTTTACCTCTACTGGTGAATAAAGCAGACTCATTCCAGATTTTAGATAATACATATTTCTGGGTGCATTGAGTTGAGAGCTGGAAATCACAGATGCCTGAATTTAGCATGTCGAAGACTTCTCAATGTAGAATATAATTGCTCTGACAACTGTATGTTATTCTAGTAATTTTAGATTAGTTTGCCAATATATGTATTCATGGAACCCATGACATCATATGTTTGAGCTCTCCATGTTTCTTATCACTGTCCATAGACTGCATGCTAATTCCTAAAGACATCAAGCAACAATAGTCTTAGAATGGGAGCTATGTTGTACATGTGTGCATTGTGCATCCAAAGTTGAGACAAATCCTTAGACTATTAGCCTGATCCTTGGGCTGTCGTCTGGTCAAGAACACAGTGTTATGGTTATATTTCAAGAGAAATTATGGACCAGTTTGATGCTTTGTTAGATGTGTTTGAGGTAAATTCATTACCAAGATCATTTTCTTCCTATCACATAAAGTTTAGGGAAGTGTGGGTGATGCACACTAGGCTTGTTTAGGCTTAGAAGTTGTCTATTTTTAGGCACTGCACTCTCTTTTGTGGTTTATGTTCAACCAACTACACACCTGAACATATTGGGTACATATGCCTAAGCACAGACACTTCTCATCACTAGCAATGAATGCATTGCTGACCCCATTTGATGTCTTTACAACAGTGGGGATACAAAAGTAGAGTCCTCCAGTTCATAAGATCAGAAATTGCCACCAGAAATTTGTCTCTCTTTGGATCCCAGTGAAATCTGTTATTCACTGTGTCATTCTCAAGTCAGAGGCAGCGGCTGCAGTATCAATTACGAAGTCTGCCACAGATATCTTCGTATTAGTCTTTCATTCACATTACTGGGTATCTGACAGCTGAGTGTTTGCACTATGTTAGGAGATGTTTACTGTTGCAAATTTGTAACTTAATACATTATGATTGAGACTAAGTTCTCATATGCTCTGGGTTGAGATGGGGTTAGCAAAAGGGCAAAATATGTAAGATGTGATTCCTGGCCCAGAGAGGAAGGTAAGACTAACACAAATTAATGCTTGATATTTAAAATAGCATATTGTTAACAACCAAACTGAATGTAGAATAAGCTCTTGACATTCAATAGGGGTAGCTCTGGAGAGCAATTGAATCCCCCGGTATGTACAATATGATCATAAAATGCAGAAGATGAGAGGGAAAACACTGACTGAAATTTGATTAGAAAGTTCAGCTCTCTCAGATGTACCAGGGTGCTCACAGGGACTTTCTGAAACATGGGTCAGATCCACAGCCTTGGCTAAGTAGTTCTGAATTGGACATTCTGGAAGAATGTTAAATCTCTGAATGTCATTGTTAGTTCATATCACATACACAAGAGATACTGAAGGCCAGTGAGATGGCTCAGTGAGTAAAGGCACTAGGCGAGCAAGCCTGACCACCTGATTTGGATTTTAAGAACCCATGTAAAGGTGAAATGAAAGAACCAATTCTACAAAATTGTCCTCTGACTTCCACAGAGCTCCCAGCCATGTATGCCCACACACACCATGAAAGAACACACAATAATAATAATTTTTCAAAAAATAAATATTTTAACGAGTTTAGATGGATGCTGGTCATTCTAGGGTAGAAATATCTCTCTTAAGTCATGAATACAGAAGTCATAATGGTTACTAGAATATTAGCAGAATTAGGAAATTGGAAGAAGGATATTTCAGGAAGGCACTGAAAGGCTCTGAAGTAAATCTAGCTAGAGGCAGTCAGTGGGGGATAATACGGCAATTAACCTATATCCTCACCAAGGTCTTCCTTTGACCACAGGCCTGTTGTGCACAGTCTTCTCTTCCATGACAGCTACTGTCTGATATTTGTGTTTCATCTTCTCATTCATATTTCACCCTTGAATCCAAAGCTATGGTTGTCTGATTTGTGTGTGTTGCATAACAAAGTGAATGGCATCAGTTGGTAAAATCGCTATTAAACCCTTTATACAAATGACATAGATGTGTGCGTTGATTTCAAAATCAGTATATTATAATACTTTAATGATCTGTGGAAATAAGGCATCTTGAAATTCATAGTATCTGAGATGGTTTGAAAGAAATTGACTCCCGAAAGGAGTGGGGAGTAGGGCCTTGTTGAAGTAGGTGCATGCTGTCTTGCTCCCTGGCATGATAACAATGGATTAAACCTCTAAAAATGTAATCCACCTCAATATAATGGTTTTCCTTTATAAGAGTTGTTGGGGTCATGGTGTCTTTTCACAGCAATTGAAACCCTAAGACACAAGTTGGTACCAGGGACCTGGTATTTCTGTGATAGGCATGAACACACTTTTGTATGAAGAAATGTGGACCTTGGTACTGTGGACTAAGAAAGCAGTGGAATGCTTTAAAGTACTGTTTAATGGGCCATACCAGTAGGATCATGGAAGACAGCAGTGTTAAGAGTGATTTTAACTGTGGGGGCTTACCCAAGAGGTTTCAGAGGAAAAGAATTTTAGTATGTTGTCTAGAGATCATCCTTCTGATATTTTGGTGATGAACGTACCTGGTTTTGCCCTTGTCCAAATAATCCACCTGAGGCTAAAATGAAGAGTTTTGAATTAATTTTACTGGCAGAGGAAAACTCAAAAGAGCCTAGTATAGACTCTATTGTGTGGTTACTAGTGTTCATGCTTATAATATTTATAATGAAAAGAAACAAGCTGAGCAAGAGAGAGAAATACAAAATGTACAATATAAAGAGAAAAGGAGAATCAAATTGTGGGATGGAGGTAAGTCCTGTGTTCAAGGAGATAGCTAGATTAATTAGATTAATTAATTAATAGAATAAAGGAAATGGTGACCTCAGGGCAAGATCCCACCCTGCTAAATTTCCAATGTGTAAAAACGAATTGAAGAAAAGCTTAGAGCTTGATGTGTTGGTGCGTGCTTTAATCCCAGGGCTTGGAAAGCAGGGGTTGGCAGATTTCTGCATTTGAAGCCAGCCTGGTCTAACCATTGAAAACAGAAAGTTGGTGAATATGTTAATTGAACAAGTGACACATGTTCCAGTCCCAGTAAGCAGCAGAGCTTGGTAACATTGGCTACATAGTTCTGGAATTAAGCATAGAAGAAAGGGGTTATGGAATTTGCCTTTGCAACTAAGGAAAGACATTGAGACTAGCCATGTGTCAGGGTTTCCCTGAATGGTGGCATAGAGAGACCACTGCATGAAGCTGTGAGGTTGAAACCTGGATTGCCCTAGAAACCTTAATTTGCTAGAGATACCAGGGTCATGGGATACCTGCCAAAGAGAGCTGCTAACAGTGAGTGGAGCCAGCTCCAGAGAAAGAAGTGTGTTGTGGTCAACAAACTGGAAAGGAGTTGCAGATCTGAAGAGCATTTTGACTTCAGATATGGAGATGCATTGTTTGGAGTTTGCCCAGCTGGCTTTTGGTCTTCCTTTAGTCCAGTGTTTCTGACGTATGCTCCCTTTCCTATGTTTTGGAATGGTGATGTATGTCCTGTTCCATATATATATGTATATATATATATATGTATATATGTATATATATGGAAATATGTGATCTGATTTTATTTTTATTTTATAGGGAATTACAGTTAAGAGATTGCATGAATCTTAGCTCCAGCACCATGTCTGCCTGCCTGACACCATGTTGCACCATGATGATAATGGACTAAATCTCTGAAAATGTAAGCCATCCCCCTAAATATTTTTTCTTTATAAAAGTTGCCATGGCCATGGTGTCCCTTCACAGCAATGGAAACCCTAAGATAGTACCATTTTCGGATAAAAAGTCTCCCTTTTTTCTTTACCAAGCGATCAGAAACATGGGCATGTTTAAAAGACTCATCGGACTGTTTGCTTCTATATATGGGTTGAGATCATTTTCCCAAGTTTTATTTTGTTTGCAAAAACTTTCTAAGATCATGGTGCACCTTGAGCTTAAACTGCTCTTCTTACTTCATGGGTGAGCAAATACATATTATCTAACTTACTAACTCTTTGTGTTTTTTACAATTTTTCTAAATGTGAATTTCTTTGAAATACTGTGCATGTTTTGGGACCCTTCTATTCTTTGCATATATGGTATAAACTTCTATGGTAAAACTTGTTCTAAAGCTGAAAGGCTTTCTGTGATGTATATGTACCTCCCTCTCACTTCCCTCATCTCTTTAGCTCTCTTTCACTTGTATTTAATACAGAAAAATATTCAATATGTGAATATAAGTGGGGATTCATGTAATTTTCAATTCATGTACATATACATGATGTCTAGTGCTGTGAAGAGATACCATGACCACAGCAACTCTTGCATAGGAAAACACTTAACTAGAGCTGTCTTACAATTCAGAGGTTTAGTCCATTATCAACAGGGTAGGAAGCACGGCAGCACACAGGCAGACCTGGTACTGGAGAGGTAGCCCAGAGTTCTACATTTTAATCAGCAGGTAGCAGGAAGAGAGAATGACATTGGGCCTGACTTGAGCTTCTGAAACCTCAAAGCCCTCCCCCAGCGACACACTTCCTCCAACAGTACCACACCTACTCCAACAAGGCCACACCTCCCAATGGTACTACTCCCTATGAACCTGTGGGAGCCATTTTTATCCAAACCACTCCACTGTGTGTGTTTAAATCATGTTAGATTTATCTAGCCCTATAATATATATATAATGATATAATACCTATCATTTTGTTATCATGAAAACTGTCAGAATCCTTCTAGCTCTTTAAAATGTACACTTCATAGTTGCTGTCTGTAGTTACCATAGTTACTATAGTACCACAGAACTTCTTGCTCCTGTCTAGCTAACTAATTACTTATTGATCACCTGTTTTTTAGCATCTGCCCTCAGCCTGTGGTAATAATTATTCTACCTTATTTCTATGAAATCTACTATTTTTCATGTGTATATGGAGGCATTCCTGTTTGTGCTCACATGTGGCATGAATATGCATATGTATACAGAGGCCAGAGGATAATAGCGGTTATCTTCATAAATCATTACTCTCTCTTACTTTTTGAGGCAGGTTCTCTCACTGAACAACCTCAAGCTTGCTTTGAACCCCAGGAATCCTCTTATCTCTGTTTCTTCTCTCATTGCTGGGGTTACTTACTGTGTGTGTGCTACAAAGTCTGGAATGTTTTCACATGGGTCCCAGGGGATAAAACTCAGTTCCTCATGCTTTTATCAAACTGATTCCTCTATCTTCTGAGCCCTTGAGAGACATGCTTCTAGCATCTACCTATAGATGAGATCATATTGCAATTGCATATCTGTGCTTCAATTATTTCATTTAACAAGGGGCCATTGGTTTCATCGATGTTGTTGCACTCTTCTATTTGGCTGATCATTATTCAATTCTATGAAGGTATCACATTTCCTTTACATATTCACCAGTTGTTGGACACTTAACACTGTTTCCATTTCTTATCTATGGTGCATGGTGCTGCAGTATACCTGGGAATGCAGACTTTCTCTTATACACTGGTTTTATTTGCTTTGAATGTATACTCAGTAGTGGGAATTCAATATCACTTGATAATTCTGTGTTTAATTTTTTGAAGAACCTCCTTATTGTTTTCCTCATTGGCTGTATTTGCATTCCCATCAATAGTGTGCAAAACCTTCCCTTTCTCCACACTCTTGCAAGCATTTACCTTCTGCTTTTTGGTTTTGTTTCTTTGTTTGTTTTTTATAATAACCATTCTTACTGAGGTGAGATGATACTCTGAGGTTTGGAGCTAGTTTTTCTTGATAATTGGAAGTATTGGGAATTCTTTCATGTGCCTGTTGGGTATCTGCATATATTTTCTGGGAAATGGCTATCTACGTCTATTTTTAGGGGCTGGAAAGGTGGATCTTTGATGACTGACTTCTTGATTAGTGCTGACTGCATGGGACCTGGGTTCAACTCATAACACCCACAACAGGAGGTTCTCAACAACCTATAACTTTGGTTCCACGGGATCTGATGCCTTCTTCAGGCCTCCACCAGCACCCACAAACATGTGGTGCCTACAAACTCATGTAGACATAAACACACACACTATATATATATATATATATATATATATACATACACTATTTTTATCAATTTACTTATTGCTAATATGCTTTTGGAGTATCTGTAAATATTGTGATATTTGTCCCTTGGCAGATATATTTATTATAAATATTTACTTCATTCTATAGGAATCAACTGTTTCTGTTGTGGTATGGAAGCCTTCTTTGTTTGATGTGATCCCATTCATATATGTTGTTTCATTTTCTGAGCTATTGACATCTTGTTCAAAATATTCTTGCATAGTACACTGTAAGGCAGCATTACCTCCGACTTTTCAGGTAGGTCCAACAGCGGCAAAGTCTTAAATTCAGTGTAAAATATATTTTGAGCTGATTTGGTAAGACTTTGAGCTCTAGCTTCATTCTTCTGGACGTGTGTTCAGTTTGTGCCAATTTCATTTATTGAAAACACTATCCTTTCTCTAGTGTACCCATCAAATTCATTTGGTTGTAGGTGTGTGGATTGACTTCTATACTCTCTCTATTTTTCTAATGATTGATGTGCCGACATCTTTTACGTTGATTAGTACAGTGCTAGAGTAGGTTCTAAAGACAAGCCGCCTGACGCTCCCTGCCTAGCTCTTTTTTTACTCAAACACTTTAGCAATTTGTAGTTGTTGCTATTACATATTTAAAATTTAAAATTTATTGTCTTTTATTCTTTAAAGTTATGAGCCTTATGATGGGGATTGCATTGAATCTGTTAACTACTTTAAGTAGAATGAACATTTTAATGCTATCAGTTATTTGTGAACAAGGGATGATGTCCCATCTTTTTGTGTGCTCGTTGGTTTCTTTTTAAATCTTTTATAGTTCTCATTTTAGAGATACTTTGCCTCATTGGTTAAATTTATCCTAGATGTGTTAGTTCTTTTGTTCTTCCTTTCCTTTTCTTTCCTTCTTTCTTATTTTAAACATTAGATTGTTTCTTGGTTTTTATTTTCGATTCTTTGCTATTGGTTCCTGGGCATGCTTGCTAGTCTTGCTTGTTGGTTTTGTATCCTGCCAAGTTGTTAAACCCACATACTAATTGGTAGAATTTTTAGGAATTCTTATATAGAGTATGTCATCTACAAATGGGAATCATTTTACTTTTCCCTTCCGATATAGATGCCATTTCTTTCTTTTGCTTGAATGATCTGGCGAAGACTTTCTTGCAATGTGTTGAAGAAAAGTGTTGAAAAATGGGCAGTCCACATCATGCTCCAAATCTCAGGGATAAAACTTTTAGCTTTTCCTCATTTGGTATAAAGTCAGCTGCTGGCTTACTATAAATGGTCTTTATTATGTTAAGGTATGTTCTTTCTATGCCTAATTTGCTCCAAGTTTTTTTTATCATGATGGGATATTGAATTTTACATAATTCCTTTGTGTCAATGGAGGAAATCATATGGTTTTGTTTTCTTAATCTTCATTCTAGTGGTATGGTGTCCACATCCATTAATTTAGATGTACCGAACTATTTTCACATTCCTGGGATAAATCCTACTTGACCTTGGTGAATAATTTTTATTACAATAGTCAGTTTAGTTTACTACTGTTTTGTTGATAGCCTTTACATCTATGTTCATTAGAAATGTTGACCTTCAGCATACGAGAGATGACCGTGTTGTCAGGGATGCAGGTGAGCCGGCCCTGAGGGTGTGAGAACAGGAGAGCTGAGACCACTTCGTCTATCCTCTGTAAGCAAGTGAGAGAGGAGCCCTACATTTTACCTGGCCTAAATGGTGGAACTGGCCCTGGTTGCATGAGAGCTGGACCCAAGGGTCTGAGAGCAGGAGAACAGGTTGTGTTGGATGTGCTGGCTGAGGCAGTGTTGGGGATAGGGCATGATGGCTGGAGGGGAATGTATATGTGTCTGTGTCCAGGCACTTGTCCATCTCTTCCTAAATATCAAATTGGTTGGCAACTAGCTTTTTCACAGTCATCTTTACTGATGTTTAAAAAGGATTTCTGTGGTGCCATTTATGATACATCCTTCACACCTTTCATTGTGAATCCTCTCTCCTTAATCTAGTTAAAGGCATAGCTGTTTTGGTTGTACTCTTGAAGAAATCAGTTCTTTGCCTGATTAATCCTTTGTATATCTATTCTGTATTTCACTTGTTTCCTGCTTTGATCTTTAGTAACATTTTGCTTTCAATAACTTTGGGTTTAGATGCTTTTCTGGTTCCTGAGGGTGCCAGAACAGGTTGTTAATCTGGATCTTTCACTCTTTGGATGTGGACATTGACTGCTAGAAACTTTCTTCTTACTGGCGCTTTGGATGGATCCCATAGGGTTAGTATGCTCTGTCTGCATTCTTCTTCACCCCAAGACATTATTTAACTCCCTTCTTACTATTTGAAGTTCTGGCTGCTCAAGACAACATCCTTAATCTCTGGCTACTTACAGTTTTCTGAGATTTTCTGCTAATCAATTTCAAGCTCTATAAAATAGACTTTTGTGTCCTGTCTTATGATCTGTCCTATAGAATGTCTCATATCCTGCTGAGAACATTGTATCTGGCAGCTGTTTGATGGGACACTCCGTAGAGATCTATTAGGTCATTTATTCATAGGGTGAAGATTAATACTGTTATTTCTCATGTTGGGATTCTAGCTAAATAATCTGCCTGCTGCTGGAAGTGAGATGCTAAAGGCTCTTACTCTTGCTAAATTAGAGGCATATATGATTTGTTCTTCATTCTATTGATATGGTGCAGCGTATCCATCAGTTTGTGTTACTGACTGTTCTTGCACTCTTGGAATAAAACCCACTGGAACCATGGTGAGTAACTTTGATTATGCTCTTCAGTTGAGTTTGCTCCTACTCTGTTGAGGACTTTCGTCTCTTTGTTCATCAAGGATGATGCCCTGTAATTTTGTTGTGTTCTTATCCAGTTTGGCTGTCAGGGTCAACCTGGTCTCTTAAAATAGAAGGAATCCTTCCCTTTTATTTTAGAAATGACTTAAGGAGAATTGATATTAGTTCTTTAATTGTGTAGAAGAATTTCTCAACAATGTCCTCTGGCTCTGGGCTTTTGATTAACAGCAGTATTTTAAAAGGATTTCCTTAGGAGCTTCAATGCTTACTTGAGCAGTTGTGGTCATTTCTGTCCTGTACTAATTGGTTCTGTTCTGCATTTTGTGTGTGTGTGTGTGTGTGTGTGTGTGTGTGTGTGTGTATACAAAGTCTTCCCCAAGAAAGTTCTAGATTAATTTGCCAACGTCAGATTCACTAAGTAACCAATCTAGCAAGTCATCCCAATAACCAAATGTGTTAAACTTGGTCTAGAAGTATCATCTGGGCCATTTCACTATGGACAAAGCAGCCAAAGTTCCAAGTAATATATGTTCTCTCCTTTGCAGCCTCTGGATTTTCAGGATGGCTCCTCTTAAGTTCTTTTAAAAAACTATTTCTTTTATTTTTAGTGTATGCGGGGGGCGGGGTTAAATACGACTGGAGGCTAGAGGCATTAGATCCCTCTGGAGCTAGAGTAAATAGAGAGTTGTGAGATATCTGATATGGGTTCTGAAAACTGAAATTGAGCCTATAGAGAACAGCGAGAGCTTTTAACCTCTGATCCTTCTCTCCAGCCCCTTATATTCTTAATCACAGGTATAATGCATGCAGTAATTCCAAGTATTTATAAAGAGAGCGTGAGTTCCTTTCTAAGCTCTCTGTTTGAGTTCAGCCTACTGTGATTTGTTATGCTAACTTCATTGTTTGTCATTTAATGTATGATGTTTACATTTAAAAATAATCATATACATGTATATGAATAGATCTTATAAATGGAGTTTATGCTATTTTAGATAAGCATAAAGTTTATGCTTTCATCCTTGTTTTTGCCTTCCAAATGGTGAATTGATATGCCTGTTTGCATGTTAATTCAAACATCTCTGACAATTGAAACTAAAATCTTTTGAAACCAGATACTCAAAGGCTGTACAGTCAATCACCTCATACAGTATGAACTTGTACAGTTAAGATAAATCAGAAAGTTAGTTTTTCATAACTATTTATTTGATGCATTGACATCTTTTTATAAAACAATAGCCCAGGTAACTTTCCATTTCTCTGTCCAGAGCACATCATGTGATCTATTGTCGTTATGTGATATTTAGGAACATTCCAGTAAGAGCACTGCAGTATGAGACTAGGAGAGAGCAATGGCATGGGTCATCCTCTCTCTGTCCCTCTACAGATGCATCCACCATCCTTGGCACAGTCTGCTTGCTTTCCTGTGTTTCCTTTCTCTACCTTAAGGCATCAGCTGCAGGATCAGGTATTTCTTGTTTGTAAACTTGGATGGTCCCTGCAGCTGCTTGGGGCACCATCATCTTATTTCACACCGTGTTGCCTTGCTGTAGTGCTCTGGGATTGATCCCCTCTAAACCCATTCCAACCCTTTATTGCTGGATGTCCAAGGTTGAGTTTTCCTTTTGTCATTATTGCATTGTTGTTATTTGCATGGGGGGGGTCAGGATTGTGGCTATCACAAAGGAGGAGGCCTAGTCAGCTTGTCTGGGCAGCAACTAAAAAATTAATATGCAGTAAAGATCCTGCTGTCTGGTGATATTAGAGTCATGCTCACTAATCAAGAATTCTGGCCGTTATAGAGTGACCATAACTATTACATATGGATTATTGGTTTTCCAAGGCGTAAAGAGATAACATATAATTTCCTGTAAAATGAGATCAAATAATTGTGGCTTTGATAGTCCAGGGTGTGCTTTAAGAATTCATGAGGCTTCAAAGTCCATTTTGCTTTCATCAATTTTAAGCTTACCATAGAAGCATAGAAATTATTGGGGGGGTGCAGTAAGGAATATGACATTGGGTGTTAGAGATTTGCCAGGAGCTGATTTTCCTAAGGGAATCCGATTCTTTACAATTGTTCATTGATTCTGCACACATGGTAGGGAACCACTGGGGTGGAAAGAATGACTTTCCTGATTCCTCATTACAAAAATAAATGTGACTCCACTCGGGAGCCTTGCCTTCTCCTGGATCGGCTCACACTCATGAGAAGCACCCATGTCAGCGATGTGGACTTTCTCCAGATTTATTTTCAAAGGGGAAATATGATCTCCTGGAAGAGCCAGAAATGGGAATCCTAAGGTGTTCTAGAAGAGCTTAAAAGAGAGTTCTTGGCTAACTCAACCAGAAGTCAAATGTCCTTTCCTGTAACTGAACTTCCTTAGCCGTTCCCGGAAACCATGAGAGCCTCAGCCTTTGTGCGCATGTCTCCACAAAGCCCAGGGTGCCTATGCCTTCCATGTGGCAATCCAGGCTGTGTGGCTGTGAGATCCCACTGGGGGGAGGTGGGGAGAGAATGCGGGTGTGATTAGCTCTAAATGAAGTTCTAAACCACTGGTACATGAAATGAAACTATTCTTCCCTCTCTTTCTCCTTCACTTTCTCTTAACCTGAGCTGCTCATGTAAGTGGCTTCTCATTTGCTTTCTCTAAGAAAACAAAGCAAAATAAAACAAAGAATAGCAAACAAAACAAAACAAAATCCCTTTGTGAAGACAAGTTCTTCTGCTCTGGAAAAAAAAAAGGAGTCATTTGCTGCTCTCTCCGTGTCTGTATTAATTTCCAGGCAGTCAAAGCCACCGCTAATTTATTTACAGAGCAGTCTCGCTGCCCAGGAGCCAGGCTGGGAAGGCAGTGGTTTCCAGCTTCCAGCTTTGTTTGTTGACAGCCTGATTTCCCACAAGGCCATTTCCACCCGTGTTTCTGTTGTTTTTTCAGTGCATGCGCGTCCCTTTCTTCTCCCTCGCCACTGCCTCCCCAATGGCTGCTGAAGGCCCTTCTCATCTCCGGCTCTCTCATCCACTTCCTCCCTCCAGGCCCAAGGACTCCTGGCAGGTCTTTCAGTCACACTGCACTTAGAGGCTCCGCAGGGAAAGTCTCAGGGGATGCCGTATGTCTTTCTTTCTTTTCTTTTTTTTTAACCTCTCTTCTTTTTTTTTTGTTTCAAGGACAAGATTCAAAAGAGCCTGCAACAGACAGGTTGTAGGGTGCAACTTCTGATGTGCCTTCAAATAGGGCCTGAGCAATTTGAATACTTGTACTGCTGGGAATCGGACTGTAACACTGTCCCCCAAAGCCTATTAAATTCTGCAAAATTGCTCAGCTTTGAGGGCTTCCTGATGGAGTCCAATTTGGGGCCCAGGCTGCCAGGGCGTGCATCCCCCAAAGACTTCCACAATGGAAAGTGTGGAACTGCTGATTTGGCCCTGGCTGGCGGCATATCAAAAGGTAGGAGGAGCGTGGGAGTACCGCATGACCGGCAGGGCAGGCTAGATGCTCCCCACACCTGCTGAAGCCAGACAGGTAAGACAGAGAGATGATGATAGCATGCTTCCTATGTATGCATATGTGTATGCCTGCCCCGCTTCAAGCTCACCTGCTGGTCAGCTGGGTTAAGGCTGAGGCATGTGTTCAAACCAGAGACAAATGCCACCTCTGCGTGGGATTGAGACTGGATCTGGACCACCCATTTTCCACATTACATAATTGCTAAAACCGTAAGACAAGGAAAGGCATCACTGGAGACATGTAGCCTGCACCAAATATTCACACTGTGCATCTCAGACATACTTGCTCCTTAAGAAAGGACCGAAGTGGAACTTTTGCCAACAGAAATGTGCCTCGGGCCATTTAACTATTCAACCTTTACTTAATATGTACACGTTAGCCACTTAACTATTCAACCTTCGCTTAATATGTACAACCTTATTTTGTCCACTTTCTTTTGCAATTTCTGTCTCGATGCCTCTGGGATAGTTATTAATGTGTGTTTAAAGGACCCGTGTCTAAAATACTAGAGACGGCTCAGTGGGCAAACTGCCTTCTATATAGACATGAGGACCTGAGTTTGGCTCTGGTCCTCGCCACCCATATACAAAGCCTGTAGCTCCAGCGCTGGGGCGTGGCAGTCATATGGACAGGAAGATCCCTGGGACTCACTTGCTAGGAGACCTAACTAATGATGAGGCTCCAGGCTCAGTGAGAAACAAGATGGAGAGTGGCTGAGAATGTGTCAACCTCTGGCCTCTATACATGTACCAGAGTGTTTACATGCATTGCCCCCTTCCCCCAAAAATAAAATATAAACACACAGACTGTCCATTTAGACTCCTGATTTAGAGTTGCTTGCTTACATCATGGAATAATCTGCAGTGTTTAGACGACACAAGGTGTGGCAAGGGGAGAATCTTCTTCTCGTTGGTGATTTGACGAAGCTTAAGTCCAAGCAACATCCTCTGGGCTCCATCTCCTGCTAACTCTGTAATTAAACACACAGAGACCCACTTCGCTAGCTGATTCTGCTTTGCTTCCCTTCCCACCCACTCACTCCCTGAATCTCCTTTTTCCAGTTGTTTCCGTCCCAGTTTCTGAGATTCATGAGTCTAGCAAGGCTGCGAGACTCAGAGAGATTTAAGGTTCACTCACTTCTTAGTTTAGGTTCCTAAGCCCTCTGCAACCAATACCTCTTCTATTTCCTTTGAAAGTGGAAGGAGTGTCATTTCCTCAGCTGTGTGTATAACTCCAAAATTCCTAAACCAATTTCTCTCAAACTTCCTAGGCAACTCACCTCTGGGCTGAGAGTAAACAGGGAAAGTTTGGGCCCCAAAGGACAGTTTTCGAGAGAAGTTTCGAGCAAGTAGAAACACAGCCGCGTGATGAAACTCATCTGACAATTGTCATCTGGCCTCCTTGTATCTCCGGCCTCATTCCTCCAGCTCTCAGGGGAGTTCTGACTTTTCTTTTCTCTCTGTAATGTTAGCAGTTCCTCCCTCCTTCCCCCCGCCACTTGTTCGTCCTCTGGGATGAAGGAAATGCTTTAAACCTGTAAACTGCATAAATTTTCTCCCAAATCAACTTGAAGCTCGGTTTAAATTGGATGGAGGAGATTTGTTTACGGCAGCCACAGCTGTGTACCCACAGATAGAGTGGCCTGGACGGTCAGGCTGCATACTTAGGACACAGCATAGCCAGCACCAACTTCTAAAGACTGGAGTTTGTGGTATATATTTATACAAAGACAGTTTTCCTATAAAACACTGACAATGTGGGCTGAGGATTTTTTTTAACTCTCTAGCCAGTGGCTCCTTTAGTCTAGAGTCCTGGTTAGTAACCCGGCCTAAACACAATGCAGGAGGAGAGGTCCCAGCTAAGTGGACAGCACACAGTGTAGCCTGCAGCCCACATGCTCAGAGATGCCAGAAATAACTGAAGCTCAGTTTGCTTTCAATAGTGATTCCCTGGATGGAGTAGAAACTGGATCTATAATCAGTGTGGGGTTTCCCAGCTCCTTTTCCCAAAGGGTAACTTGGAATTCCAGAGGACCAGTGGAATTTTCTTAGATACTCAAAAGGAATATTCTTGGATGTCCTGGTGATCTCTTTGAGCTGATGTGGTTGCAATGGCTACTGACCGCTGCTGAGTCACCCTTTATTACTCCTCCTTTTGGTACTTCTGAGGGCAGGTGTTTATGGTGACTACATCTCTCATGGGGGTCTGGTTATCTAGGAGAATATCTCCGAATATGGCCTCCCTTATTCCTCACTGGTCATGCTTTCTAGGGATGCCAGGGTGCCCCAGTCACAGGTCTGTGGAGCAGGGGACAGAGCCCTTCTCTGAGATCTTCCACCTTCCAGCTATGCCACCTTCTCTCTCCATCCCTTCCTGAGCACAGAAGATCATTTGCTCTGTAGGCAAGCCCAGTCCCTCCTCCCCAAGTCTCCTTGCTCACTCCTACCCCCAAAGATGTTCTCATCGCCTAGTTGTGTTGCTTCCCTTAAGGGTGCTGGAACACAAAAGCCTACATACAATGCTTCTTATTCTCACTTTGAATCCTTATATGGTCATTTTTAAAATGTGTATTAGACCACTATGGAAAAGTGGTCTGCATAAAGATAAAAATCCAAAAAAGAAGAGAAGGGTACACAGCTGTAATTAAACTCATGGCGCTTTACTTGGGGGTTAGTTGCAAGACTCCAGTTTACTTAACCTTTCTTCTGCTTAGGGGCTGTTTCAATAACTCTTCTACCAAAAGCCAATGAGAAGAGTCAGCATACTAACACAGCTAACACTAACATGGTGATTAGCCTCTTCGTACTAAGCAGTTCCTTTTAACAGTCTGTGGAATCACTTCCATGGCCAGTTACAACCTGTGAATTAGCAGAGCGATGAAAAATGCGAGCGTCGGAATCAGACTCAGTTCTGGGCTCAGCTAACAGCTCCGTGGCCTTATGCAAATTAAAGAACTTCTCTGAGTCTCATGTGTGAACTGTTTTAGTCTTGTTAAAAGGTGTAGATGAATGCATGTGTGCAAAACACCTCACACGTAGTAAATATTAATGCTTCCTTTACTTGTTTTATTATTCATCTTCTGTTTTCACCAGAGCTCATTTCCTCTTAGGAAAAATATGTGTAGAATAACTGCTCAGAAAATGAAGCAGGATGGACTGCGGTGGTAGGTCACTGAGTGAGAGGGGGTTCTCATTGCCTCGCTGGAGGAGCAGAGCAATGGAAAGGAGGAACAGGAAACTTTGAAGTTAATTTTTTTATAATTTATGCCTGCTATATTCTTAAAGTTTAAGTCTGCTCAGAAAACTTGCATAGATAGATAGATAGATAGATAGATAGATAGATAGATAGATAGATAGATAGATAGATGGATGGCGTGGGAAGTCCTTCTGTATATGTGTTGTATTTATTGGTTAATGAATAAAGAAACTGGCTTGGCTTGTGATAGGGCAGAGTAGAACTAGGCAGGGAAAACTAAATTGAATGCTGGAAGAAAGAAGGCCTCTCGAGAAGTCATGGAGCCACTGCCAGGGACAGACAGACGTGCATCAGAATCTTGCCGGTAAACCATGAGCCTCGAGGTAAAGTATAAAATAATAGAAATTGGTTAATTTAAGAGATAAGAGTAAGTTAGAAATATATATAAGCTAATAGGCCAAGCAGTATTGTAATTAATACAGTTTCTGTGTGATTATTCAGTTCTGGGTAGCCAGCAACAAACAAACAGCTTCCTTACAACAGATAGATAGATAGATAGATAGATAGATAGATAGATAGATAGATAGATAGATGAAATATAGATAGATAGATAGATAGATAGATGAAATATAGATAGATGGATAGATAGATTGATAAATAATAGGTCAGTAGGTAGATGGATGAATGAGAGATGAAAGATATATAGTAGATAAATAATAAATGAATTGATAGGGAATAGATGTTATAGATGGATAGATGATTGGTGAATAATTGATTTAGGTAGACAGATGATAGATAGTTGATATATGATAGATATAGCAATAGAAGATAGATATAAATAAATATAGATGATAGATGGGTAGAGAAATAGACATGATAGATAGTTGGTAGAGTATCAACCAGTGATAGCTATAGTGATAGATACAGATGATAGACAGACACATGAGTGCTGGAAAGAAGCCTGGAATTTTACTACTCATTAGGGCTTTCTCATGATGCTTCCAGGGTGGTCTATGCATACAATATTGACATATCACTATGGTTTTAGAGGTCTTTACTTCTTTATTTCTTCTCCTTAGTTTTATTGTGGCCCCATATGTAGGTTATTTTCTTTCTGCTGGGTGTCTCTTGGATAGTGTGACCAATGACTGAAATCCTCTTACTGCCTATATTCCCCATGCCTTCCAAATGAGAAATTACATAGATCTTCTGATAATGCACCATTTCTTTGGTATTGTTGGATAAGAAGCCCTCAGAAACACCTGGACATTGCCTTTTTACTCACATCCCTCTCTTTGAAAGTCCCTCAAATGAATCCTTATGTTCACTCAACCAGAAGCTCTGCGAGCCCAGAGAGGGATCTGGAGGCAGCAGAGCTTGTGCTAGAGTGGAAGTGATCCTTTCCAACGCTGCTCTTGACAAAAGGAGGCAGGGTGCTCCTGCTCCCTGTGTCTGCTGTCTCTTCTCACTATAGCAGAAGAATCATCTCCAATCATCTTCATCATCCTCTCTATTCATAAGGGACTACGACCTGTTGGTTTGGGGACAGAGCAAAGATCAAAAGGTTGCCTTGCCTGAAGCTGATAGGAAAGGGAATTGAGTTTGTCTTCACAATTTGAGGGCTTAGCATTTTGAAAACTTCCTTTTAGAAGCACGCACTCTTCAACCCCATCCTCTTAAGCAAGTCAGGGGATTAGAGAGTGATGATGAAAGTAGGATTATAGTCACAGCTTGGATCAAGAGACAAACTTGAGTTCAGACATAGAGCAGCTTGTCATGGCACTGGCTCTCAGTGATGCCCCTTCTATATGTTTCTGGGGCTCCGTTTATAGGTGTCTCCCTTCTGCTGGATGCCTCTTGAATAGTGTGCTCAATGGCCAAAAGTTCTTTAACTGCTCCTACCAACCACAAATCAAGCTCTTAATAGCACAATAAAACCATGAGATTTGAGATTTTAAAGTGATTGCTTTTCCAGATGCTAATGAGACACATATATCTGAAACAACTGATAAAAAAAATCCCTGTGGAAGACAGGACCCAGCACAACACAGAAAGTGGCTAAATTACCAAGTTGCGAAGCAGTCCACAGAACAGAATGTCAGGCTCATATATTTTCCCATGAAGCACTGGGATGTGAATAATAAAGCAAGCAAAACAGGATACTAGAGTGAATCTCCCATTAGGGTCCCTCTGTCTGCCAGGCTATCACCAACAAATGCACCAACCTGGCAGGTCAAATGCCTCCACTTTATTTCTAGAATATGCTTTGCAGTCAATAATAAATAAATCCTAAGGTGCACAATTACATAATGATACCCACATTCATTCACACGCCTATCAAAGAAGCCATATTTGAGTTTCAGCCTCCATCCCCTGGGCCCGTGAGGTGAAGCTAGAGCGTTTGCTTGTTGTGTTTAAAATTCCTGGCAACCCTGGGCTAAGTGCGTTGGAGTGGAACTAGTCCCCATTGCTTAGTGATCCATTAGCTAATGGGCATGATCCCGTCAGTTCGCTATTTATTCCTTAAGCCATTAAGGTTCACCTGCTGTGTCTGAGGCTACACTTCACAAAAAAAGAGTGATCGTTGAAATAAAATAAACATCAAACCATACATAATCTGATGGGTGTCATTTAAAACATAACTGGCGTCATGGAAAGATGAAGGCGAGGCACCTGTTACGAACTGACATGTGGGATCCCGGGCATCATATGCAAACCGTGCTCTGAGATGTGCCAGCCAGTGTAGGAGAACTGCTTTGAGACCCACCCTCCAAGTGCCCCGAGTGTCTGCCAATAGTGTCTGCCTGGGACTCTTGGAAGCTGATTATAACATTTCTTAATCTACTTTTCAATGGATTCTTTATAATCTTGAAACAAAATTCCCCAGTTACTGGAAGAAAGGAGAGAGGGAGGAGCGGGTAGTGGGAGGAGTAAAGATGAGCAGGGTGTGTGTATGTAAGTGCCATAATGGAACTCATTAGTGCGCGTGCTAACAACAACAAAAGGAAATGCCAGCAAGCAAACACCGGCCCACCCAGCCTACAGAAGGCTGTTTGAAGGTTTGAGTTGTGACCTCATCTTTTACCTCTGGCTCAGATATTTCAGTCACACAGGCCTTTTTCAGGTCCCTTGTATGTGATACTCATCTTCTGGCATGTTCTCTTTTCACTCAATTCATTTTTCTGGTTAAGCTTGAATTCCATTCTTCAGACGATCCCCTATTGCTCTTCCATGCCAGGTCAGGTCTCTAGCTCAGTAGCCTTTTGATTTCCTTTCCTCAGGAATTTTGTGCATTATCAAAGCTGTGTCTGCCTCTCTGGCTAGATGGAAGCTTCCTTGAAGGAAAAGACCAAGTCTTGGTTTGCCCACCATTCCTCTCCAGCACCCATCATAGTTCTTGCTGAATGGATGAAGAAAATCATTCAGTCTTGAGAGCCTCTAAGACCCCAACTGTAGAACAATCAAGGTGCAAAGTGTCCTGAGAAATAATGAGATATTTCTTGACTGTTATTCCTTATAGCTGACGAAGAGCATCAATTTCTTTATTAATTCCCTTAATCTCCAATAATCAAGATCTTGACCTACATGAGTAGCCTTAGCAACAGTATAAATATTTAAGAAGGCTATGTTGGCTAGGTGCTCAATAAAGAACTGTTTTCTTCAAGTGGGTCCTTCGATATGGATATTCTTCAACTCCTGGCTCTTTCCTCTGGATGGCTTCTACCTCTTTCTGTCATTCAAGGGCAGAGAAAGGGTTTGACTACTTGACAGCTGAGCAACTGTTGTATCCTCTTTCTCGGTTGTGGAAATTGGGATAATTCTGACTTCATTTCTGCATCTCCTATAGCCACAGTCTTCTTCTAGGCCCGGCTGGTCATGTATTTGTCAACACAATTCTCTCAAAACATGTCGGGTGTGTGCCTGGATCTAAGGATACCATGATATGTTGTTAGGAGATGGTTTAACACTATGCCCTATCTTGACTGGTTCTTCACTCTGACCGCTGTGCCAGGTATGGTTTTCAACTTATAAGCTTTCTGTGTGTTTAAAAGCATACTATAATTCCTTTTAAAAACTCTTCTCTCTAGGTACAATTATGATTTAAATTTTTTTATGACTGTGTCTGTAGGGACATATATGTGCTAATGAGCACAGGCATATGCATAGGATGCCTACTTTATGGCATTCCAGAGTTTCTATTGCTTTTTTTTTTCTTGCATGAAACAATACAATGTCTTGTTGGCTTGAAACTCACTGGGTAGGCTATGTTAGATGCCCAGTGAACCCCAGACCAGCAATCCACCTCTCTCTGCGAGTACAAGTAAGCATCATTACACCTTGCTTTTCTCTTGTGGAGATCAAACTCAGTTTGCTGTGCTTGCGAGGCAAGTGTTGTACTAACTGGGATGACCATACTATTTTGCAAACCTTACCAACAGCCTTCTAACATGCCATTTCCAAACGGCCTCCAGTTCCGTGGTTCCATGTTTGCTTTTCTAGATACCACAGGCAATGTGTGATAAAAGGCGTCTCCTGTGCACAGTACATGCCACAGATTCTTAACAATTGATTGTGACTTCCTCACCCACCTCCACTCATTTTCAAACAACAACAACAACAAAAATTCACACCAGGCCTGGAAAGATGGCTCATCGGTTAAGAGTGCTCTTTCCACAGATGATCTACACTCTGTTCTCAGCCCTGTGCCATGGTAACTCACAGCCACCTGTAATTCTAGTTCCAGGAAGATCTGACACCCTCCGATGGGCTTGGGTATCAAGCCTTTATGTAATGCAAATTATATGCAGGCAGTATTCATGCACCTAAAACAAAACTAAAACAATCTTTAAATACTTTTTCACATTTTTTCCCAATAACTGAGGCCACTTGTAGTTCTCTTTGCTCATCTCAATGGCTGTTGCTTTACAAAATTGGTTCCATGGCTCAGTGGCTTACTACAATCTTGAGTGTTAATTCATTTGTAGGGCATGAGGTCTAAAGAATAACAGATCAACAAGGGCAGTTGGGTGCCTAGACTGAAATGTGAAGAGTTCAGCTCCTCAATGGCAATGGGTTTGGATCTGCTTCCTGTGTGAGTGTTTCCAGTTGAGAGAGAGCTTGCAGATGCCATCTGGGAGCTGTTTTTCACAGAGACAATTCCTCAAATGTAAGAGCCAAGACAAACTTCCAGGGTATGTCTCGGGCCTCTGCTTGCCTTGTGTCCCCTAAGCTCCATAGATGATCTCAAGCTACATAGGTGATCTCAAGCTCTGTGGATGACCTTAAGCTTCGCAGCCAACCCTAGCACAGCTGTCTGACACTGTGACAAAATCTCTGGGGCAAGCAACTTACAAGGACAAAATAAAAATTAATAAAAATTATGCTCTTGGCTCACAATTTTGAAGGCTTCAGATAATGACTGCTTGGCCTGTTGACTATTGGCATGAGATTGAAGCAGGGCATCATAGAAGGGAGTGTGTGAAAGAGAAAGGCTGTCCCTGCTCATGGCAGCCAAAAAGCATAGGGAAGAGGGGAAGTTCGGGGACAAAATACATTCTTGGAAGGCACACCTTTAGTGACCTGCGGCCTCCAGCTAGGCCTGAGAGCTTCCTCAAACATTTGACCGCAAACGTAGAAACAGGTAGGTCTGTCCATGAGGATAAAGTTCTCACAATTCAGTCACCTCCTGCTACTCAGCACAGTGTGGGAATCATGCCTCCCACCCATGAGCCTTTGGGGGACATTTCCTGTCAAATCGTAGCAAGAAAACATGGTGTGCATTTATATACACAGTCTTCCCAGGTTCTTCCCAACCTGAAGTTGATGCATGCTTATTAAATTCTTTTGGTTTTCATATTAGTTCTCCATCCATGACTGCAAACTCCTAGGATAACTGGCATATACCAGTCATTAAAATATTTGGGTGAGTGAGCTGATAAATAACTGGTAAGTTATTCATTTCAAGAAATTTCCCATCTGGAATGCAACATCCTACCTGCCCATCTTATAAATGTATTAATTATATCTGAATTTCATCTGAAATCATTTCACTGAATCTTGCTATATTGATTTTTTTCAACTAGGATAGTGCTTAATAGGGTTATCCTTCAAGGACCATTTGTCAAAGAACTTTGTTTCTTCTTTTTTGTGCTTCTGAGTCGTTTGATTCTCACCCAGTTCCCCTTTACAGGGATGAGTCCTCCCTCTATAAATGTACAGCCGGAAGCCAGCACCTCCTGGCATGCACCAATTCCAAAATGGTTTCCTTCACTTCCTGACTTTGATTGTCTGGTGTCTCTGAGATGGGGTGATATAATAAGATAGGCAAGTGGTCTGAAGACTTAGCGTGAAGAACTCTTTCTTTTTGTTTCTGATGAGCAGCAGCCACAGTTCTTTTTTTGGAAATCTTCCTAGACAGTGTTGTGAAGATTCCTCTTGTTAAGTAGGAACTGAGTCTTGGGAATGGCCCACTCCAAGGGTGCTGTACTTTATGCAGCAGGAAGAACTTGCAAGTTTGGTGTTTTGAACTCAGCATGTGTATCATCCTGGTAGATTATAATAGCAAGCAAATAGGAAACAATCTCGTGACTGTCAGCCTGAGATCTATTACTTATGAGATGGTCTGTGCATATACAAAATGGAACAACAATGTCTAAATGTGGTCAGAATGGAAAATGTGTGCTGGGAGGTGAGCTTCTTTGCAAATCACTTATCATCCTGCACATTTCTGAACATAAATGCCATTTAGTTTCTTTCATGTAACCGCAGTTTAAGAGTTTGGTTGATTTCCTGTTGAAGGCACTTTTAAAATATATTTGTATATGTATGTTTAATATGATATACATGCATATATACATACACACATATAGGTGTGTGTATTTAAGGCTTCAAGTAAGAATAGCAACTCGCTGTACTTATTTGGGATAAGTAAACACTTCCTTTTCTTCTGAAGTCACTATTGCACCAATATCATATGGCCGCAATGAGCATTGAACATGTATGCTTGCTTAGTTAATATGTGTTAGCTCATCTATAAATAGAAGATGGACAAACTGACTCTAGTGTCCCTTGACTGCCAACTTTGCCTTTCTATCTTGCCATGCTTTCTTCATGTTTTCTCTCACATGTGACCAGAGAAGGTCATGCTCATGACTCCTTCTTCTTGTCCTTAAAGAACAGGTTAACCTCCCTGATGTGGGAGTGTTCTCCTGTATTTTGTTTTACTCTTATTGGTTGAATAAAGAGCTGCCTGGCTTATAGATAGGTCAGCCCTTAGGTGGGCGGAGTAGACAGAACGGAAGTTCTGGGAAGAGAAGAAAGGAAGTGAGCCAGACGCCATGAGGCCCCGCCGCAGAAGGAAGTACGGTAAATCCGTCCGGTAAGTCACCCACCTCGTGGTGACATACAGACTTTTATAATGGATTAGTTTATGAGGTGAGGGCTAGCCGGGAAAAGGCTAGTGATAATAAGCCAGGCAGAGTTTAAATGAATACTGTCCTCACATGGTTATTTCGTGTGCAGGCAACCAGTGGCTGAGCGGGCCAACAGCTGGGGGCTTGGGAGCCAGGCGGCTGGGGAACACAACACGCACCTCTCCACCTATTTACAACACCTCCCCACTCATGGCACATCCTTCTCAGGGATCTAGCCCAGAGAGTTGGACTGACCCTCCCTTTCACATATCCTCAACCTTCCAGATCTAGCCCTGGTTCAATATCTAGTGCCCCAATCTATCTGGCCACCGCTGTCTGTGTCTCAAACAATCTCTTGACTTCTTCCAGGACACGCCCTGTCTGATTCCTTAACCCAGAGGCTTCTCCCATGACTCATTGAACCTATTGGCCCAGCAAGATCTGCCCCCACCCTCCAGTCTTAGACTAAGATGCTCCTCCTAAACACAGCCTCTTCCCCTCTGTCCACATGACTTAATTGCACCAAAGACATCTTCAACCTCTAATCCCAGTTTGTCAACACATCCTCACTCCTGTCCCAGCCTTGTCTGTCTATATTGGATGCAGAACTACGAACTCTTCATTCCAAGATCTCATTTAAAATGCAAATATGGAAAATCAAGCCAGTACCTGTCCTGTTCCCTAAACCTGTAGAAATGTTTGCCCGTGAGTATTACCCAGGGGAACCTCAGGATATAGAATTTAAAGAACAATCATAAATTTCATCAATGTTGTCATAGAGCTTAAAGAAACACAAAGAAACAGCTCAGTGAATTTAAGGAGGAAGAAATTAAGGAGAATAAGTGCCTGAGTGATGGCCAGAGGCTAGAGAAACAGCTCAGTAGTTGAGAGCACTGGCTACTCTTCCAGAGATCTGAAGTTCAGTTCCCAGCAACCACATGGTGGCTCACTACCATCTCTAATGAGATCTGGTGCCCCTCTTCTGGCCTGCAGGCAGAACACTGTATACCTAACAAATAAAGAAATCTTTTTAAAGAATTTATAAAAAGAAATGAATGAACTTCTAGATTCAGCCAAACCACCTAAATTAAACAAAGAAAAAGTTGGCAACCTAAAAAGACCCACAACACGTGAGGATATTGAAAGAGTAATAAAAAGCCTTCCAACTAAAAGATGGAACAAGTCAGGGCTGTTTACTCCCCAACTTCTTTTCAATAATGTGCTGGAAGCACTAGCTGGAGCAGCAAGGCAAGAGAAGGAAGTTAAAGGGTTACGAACAGGAAAAGGAGAAACCAGACTCTCCTTATTTGTAGAAGACATGATATTAAACTTTAGTGATCCCCCCAAATCCTATCAGAAACATCTAGAAGTGATAAACAAACTCAGCAATGTGCAGAGCACATAACCAGCACACACAAATGAATAGCTTCTCTATTCACCAACAGCAAACCCACAGAGAAAGAGATCACGGGCACACTCACATGCATTATAACCCCAAAGAAAATCAGTCACCCAGGAGTTAGACTAACCAAGGGGAGAAGGTCTTTGCAATGAAAATTTAAACCTCTGAAGAAAGGAATAAAGACACCAGAAAATGAGGGGGGTGGGCGCCCATCTCATGGATTGGTAGAAATAATATTATGAAAATCATCATTTTACTAGAAGCTATTTACAGATTCTATGCAGTCTCAATCAAAATTCTGTCTTCATTCTTCACAGAAATAGAAGAAAACCACTCTAAAATTCATATGGAACCCCAAAAGACCCCAGATAACCAGAACAACAATGAGAAAAAAGGATGATGGCAGAAGGATCACTGATTCAGATTTGATATAGACTTCAGAGCCATAGTAACCAAAACTACATCATACTGGCATGAAAATAGATGTGTAGACCAACAAAACAAAAATCAAAGATCCAAATATCCATACAGATAATTTCAGCCATTTACTATTTGCCAAATATGTCAAGGATATGCTGGAGGAAAGATAGCAGGATGTTGGAGAAACTGGGCATCCACATGTAAAAGGAGGAAATTAAACCTGTATCTGTCACCTTGCACAGAACTAACTTCAAATGGCCATGCATAGGCCATGCTCTGGATGATAGAGATACAAGGAAGGACTTCCTGCACAGGACTCCGTTTGCCCAGGGATTAAGGCCAACAATGGACTAGTTAAACTTCATAAAGCTAAAAAGCTTCTACACAGCTAGAGGCAATAAATCAGAGAAAGCGGAAGCCCACGGAATGGAAGAGAATCTTGGCTAGCTACACAGATGATGGAGATTGATATTCAGAATATATAAATAACTACAAAAACAAAAAGCAAGAAAGATGATGCATGAAAAAAAAACCAGGCCTGGGATCTAAACATAAAGTTCTCAAAAGAAGAAAAATATGGCTAAGAAATACCTCAAAAAATGTTCATCATCCCAAGCAATTAGGGACCTCCAAATCATAACATCTTTTAGATTTCATCTTACCCCAGTCCAAATGTCAAAGATCAACAAAACAACTGGCAACAATGCTGGAGGGAATGTGGGGAAAAGAGAATCCCCCATTGCAAACTGGTGCAGTCTCTATGGTGTTAGTCTCTCTGGTGGTTTCTGAACAACTTAAAAATAACTCCACATGACCCCTCATGCCATGCCTTGTCATATACCCAAAGGACTCTGCATCGTGTTCCCCAGAAACTTGCTCAGCCATGTTCCCTGCTTCTCTATCCACAGTAGCTAGGGAATGGAAACCACCTAAATGCCCTATAGCCCATGGATGGGTAATGAGAATGAGGTGGATGTACAGCCTGGAATTCAGCTGTAAATGAAAATGAAATTTGCAGGTAAATGGATGGAAAGAGAGAATATCATGTTAGGTGAGGTAACTCAGACCCAGAAAAACAAACAGCACATGTCCTCTCCCATCCGAGGCTCCTAACCCCAAATTATCAGATGTGAATACCAGCAACTGCAGGAAGGAGAAAGCCTAAAAGGGAGGAACAATGGAAAGAGGAATATCAGGGTGATCTGAAATGGGGGAATTAGAAAAATTAGAAAAATCCAGGGGACTCTAATCAGGGAGACAGGAAGAGATAAACACAGAAGAAAGGGGGACGAGAAAGTAACAACAAGGAAATCTGAAAAAAATATTTGAAGTACAAATATTGTAATAAAAATAGTTGTAATACACTAAGTCTGTGTATAAATGAACATACATAGTTTAAATAAAATTTGCCCATCTGGGCTGATAATTCTCTCTCCAAGAGTCAAAGATAACCTAACAAAAATCCAAACACCAGGCATGAGAAGCCCTCTTTTGAGTTGTTGGTCAAGAGACTCTCAGAACATTATAGATTATTTCCATTGTCCTTGCTTTCCCTCCCAAAGGTGGATGGTAATTTCATATATCTAAAGGTATCATGCACTTCAGCGTCAGAGATTCAAGAGCTGGAAATGATTTGAAAGCCTCCTCTCTGGGAACTAGCTTTCCCAGAAAGCACCATGCACATTTCCAAAGGAGGAAGGAAACAACAGTCTTACCCAGCTATGATGCCTGTGAACCACAGCAACAACCAGCATGGCATGCTAATTCTAAGTGTGCAGTAGTGGTGCACACACCCTGGTGGTAACCAACAGCTCTCTAATTGGACTTAAGATTCACTCAACATGAAGGAAGCTGTGCCTGGAACCAGAAATTTGTTGACTCCCTTAGGCTGGTAAAATTACGGATCTTGGAGGAGACCCTACAGCCACCACTTTACTAAGCCAGCACAGTCTCTTACTGTATTCTAAGTATTTGTCTTTATGCACACAAGTAAATGATTCTGCACCCCTCATCAAGGAAATTTCTCATTGCAGCAGATGGAGACCATTACAGAAAACCACAACCAATCAGGCTGCAGAGTTGTGGAGCCCACTCCTACAACAAAGGCTCAGCGATCATTTTGGAAGAGATGACAGAAAGCTTATAAGAGCCAGAGGTTCATGGAGTTTGTTGTGAGATTATGTCTCTAGGAAAGTCAGAAGCTACACCCATAAAGTCTCGCCAGAAATGGCTGCCTAAGCATGAGCTGAGCAAATACAACAACATGCTAACAACATACGTCAGGGAAAGTTCCACTCCTTTTCAAAGAATGACAGGCAAGTAAGGAATGGTAAAAATTAGATAACCAGTTGGTTATCCAAGACCCAATGGTCAGCCCCTGAAAACATATACATGCAAATAACATTAAACAGACTAAGCAATTTGTTCTTAAGTGTTTAGGAATGTATATGTGGAAGAGCAATTAATGAAAAGAAGGGCCATGAATTTGAAAAAGAGTAAGAATGTTTTTCATTCAGTACATACTAACCTTCATTCCCTCTCTCATCTCCTCCCAGATCCTCCTCTCTACTTCCCCGCCCATTCATTCCCACACCTTCTTTCTCTCATTTTAGAAAACAAACAGAAAAAAAAGGAAAGAAATTAATTCTCTTGTCCCTACATACACCAAGAATGTTTTGCTAATAAAAAGAAGAATCATTTGAAAAGTGATTTTACCAGCCTAGGGTACTTGATAGTTCAATGTAGTTGGATTTAGTTAGTAACTATGAGGCATGTGTGCTAAATTATGCTTTAATGACAAGATCACTGCATCAGAAAGAAAAAAATAGCCATCAAGTTCTGGAAAGAAAAACTTAAAGGAAATAAAAACCCTAGAATTAATTAATTAATTATAACTAAATTAATTAAAAACAGACACAAAGAATAGGTCAAGCATTATCAATAAGTGAATATTTATAGACTCTCCCCTCTGATGTGCTGCCAAAGGGTATGACGTTTGATTAGTGCAGTGTCTCCCCTTTTCTCTGCTAAAGTGGCAAGTCTCTGTGCTGGAAGAGAGGTCACAGAAAGTCAAGCAATGAAAGAGACTGAGGAAAGAAGAAGTTAGCAATAAAAACCCTGAAGAATAGATCGGGGCTGCGTAGAAGAAGGAAAGTAAGATGGGGAGTGAGGGGAACAATAGCAAAGAATTAATTATTAGCATTAATTGGAAGAGCAATGAACTTTGGTTCTTATAATGATCGTTGGAGGATATAAACAAGAAATTAGGTGGTGATTTGATTAATTTTGTCTCTTAAGCTATTGGAATCTGGGTAGCCTCAGTGTCACAGATTTGCTGAGACATGTTGGGCTCCATTTGTTACAATGTATATTGTGACCGCTTGATTCGTGGCAGGACCTCCCTAGGCAGCCATGGGAGAAGGAAAAGAGTCATTAGGACACTATCATATCCCCAGTTTTCATCATGAAGGTGTCCAACCTGTGGCCTAGGAGCCACAGAATAACAAAAATGTGACCCCATGCAAAATCATAAACTTCCTTAAAGTGTGAGTACTTTTATGGTGTGTGTGTGTGTATATGTCTGTGTGTGTTATTTGGAGTGTGACCTGTACAGATGACAATGCCATGTTACAACATCAAAAAGTTAGAAATGTCTATAAACATGACGTAAGAAACTTCCAGTAAAGTTATAGCAATCACATAAGTACATCCTTTCTATAAGGGCTTGGATTTTGCTTGGTTTCCAGTTATTCCTTCTTGCTTTCCTGGAGCAATCCATGTTATGGATTGTCTCTGGTAGACAACTTCTTCTTTATTGACAGTTTGGTAAGATCTTTGTAGAGTATGAAGTTTTCTTTATAGCATCATTTCTGGTACTAGATGGTTGCTCCAAAAAGTCCATTGTGATCAGGTTTGGGGTTAATTCCAGGACTCAGGACTTTTGTTCTTAATATAGAATGAAAAAATTCTACCATCGGTGGGGGAAAATGTACACTAAATAGATGAAAATTAGTCCCACTATACCTTAATTCTCCAGAGAAATAAGATAAATACTTAATGCTTCGTTTGAAAAAAATCAAAGAAACGAGTATTTCTAGTTCTGGAAAGTGAACTTCATTTTTGGTGCAATGGAGAAGCCCCTAGAGGACAAGGTCATATTTGGAGCAGGGAGAAAAATAAAAGAAGGTAAGATCTAATCAGCAGTTCCTCTGCAAGGTCATAGTCTAGAGAGGCCAACCTTTTCTTAAACGAAAGTTGACTTGGTCAAGCACCTGAGCATCAGGTTGGGCACTGTAGCTCACTGGTAAATCCCATGCCTAGCATGTGTGAGGTTCTTGGTTCCATTCCCAGTCCTGGAAAATACATACAGTTGATAATAACTTTTATTCATTCTCCCTTAACTCCCATATTACATTAAACATCCAACCATGATGGTTCTCTCATGTCTCCTTAGTTCTATTTTCTTCCTTTTATCTCCATAGTCCAAGCTGTTCGTGTCTTTCCTAGACCACTACAATGACCTCCTGGTGCTGCTCCTCAGTTTTGCCCTGTCCCCTCCAGCTCATTCTTGGAGCTACCTAGACAACACCTCTAAGGTGATAAATGAGATCTGTGTGTACAATATGGAACTCTTCCCACTGCTTATTAGGATAATAAATTGTGTTTTGACATGGACAAAACAAGAAAATGTAAATAAAGGAGAGACAATAGCACATACATGTAAGAAAGAGAGATTTTCCTGAGAGAGAGCAGAAGGTTGTGGGCAGGTCAAAGGTTGAAAGCAAAATGAATTCAAATAGGTTTGAGGTTTCCCCTGCAATGGGATGGGCCGTGGGAGCTGATCAGAATGTAATGAACTGTGGAACTAGCAGTTGATGGCACGGGAAAGGGCAGAGGTAAGCATTTCAGGGTTGAGAATGTGAGTCGTCTGGAACATGGCATGTTGGAAAGAGTTCGCTTCTTTGAAACTTTATGTAAGAATGAATTTATCTGTGATGGGTCTTCTGTGAGGTGAGAGGAGGCCATGGTTGGCTTTTTAGTGTTTAGTGGGCTTGTGTGTTGACCAGCGACTGACTCCTATAGTCAATAGATTTTCACAAAAACGTGACCCCACTTTCCAAGTTCCCACAGTGCTGCTTTCAACACTTGGTCGTTCGCACAGTCCAGTCTCAAGGTATTGATCAAATCTATCACACACTTTCTTCTAACACTTAAAGAATCCCTCTTTGTCTTACAGAGCAGCACATAGACACGCCCTTGGCGCATCATTCTTTGCTCTCCAGGGATGATCATGCCGTGAGGAAATGTTTAAATGCCACCTTCTGCAACTTGGACTTTTGTCCAGAAGCACCAAACTGGCACTTTAAAGGAACGAGAATGTAGATCTTTATTTGCCTAAGGCTGTGAGTTTTAAAAAATATGTATTCTTTTGGTTTTTGTGTATATGAATGTCATATGCTCATATGGCTGGACACCCTTTGTGTGCAGTGCCAGAGGAGGCCAGAAGAGGGGATTGGATCCTGTCTTACCTACACTTTTGATTCATCATGTGGGTGCTGGGAACTGAACCTCAGTCCTCTACAAGAGTAGTCCATGCTCCTATGTGCTGAGCCATCTCAACAGTGACTAATGCTGTGGTTTTGAATCATTGATTTTAGATTGGATCCCAACATTTATAAAATGAAAAGCCATCTCCCCCATCCCTGCCAAAAAATCTAGCAACACATCTCAAATGCATATTGAACAATGGATGTCAAGACCCCACACTCTCGTTATGGGCATAATTTTCTGGAGTGAAGTGGGCCGGGTGTTCACTTCAGATGAAGGATGTGCTTGCTGGCATCCCTAACCAACCACTTTTTACGTGTCTGCTTAACCCCAAGGAGATGCCTCATCTTTTATCCGGCATTGCCCTGGTGAACATTCAGGGACTGAGTCTGTGAGCTCGTCATAGGCTATGCATGCAGGAACTTCAGCTGACTGGCCCATTAGCATCGAGCACACCTAACCCAGGCTAGATGCCCAGAATATGCAGAATTTGAGTCGCTATGCCCCACAAGGTCACTGTGAGCATCTGTGTACTCCCCTCACACAGACTTTCTGCTCTTTGGTGCACCTTGTCCTACTGATGCTTAGCCCTTACTCTCACCCTCATCCCCTCTACCTGAGATGTTCTCTCTTTCTCCCTCACCTCAACTGCTACTTTCTCTGGAAGCCTTTTCGAGAGAGTTCTTCGATTATGTCAGCTCTCACAATGATATACTTTCAAAATATTCTTGACTTGCTCTTCATTGCCATTCATTAGGGGTTATGTGTATGTATGTGTGGGGGTGCTTTCTGCCAGTTTTTCCTATTGCGCCGTAAGCTCAAAGAGCAGAAACAATGCCAGTGTCCTGACTAATGGAAACACCACTCCTCATCTGATGTCATAGGCATGGCAAAGACTTGAGGCTTAAAGGAAAAAAACCAATGAATGAGTGAATGAATGAATGAATGCATGAATAAATGGATGAAAACCGCCAAGAATGGATGAAAGCCTTAACAAATGCTAAGCCAGGAATTCAGAGCATTGTTATCCATTTTTTTGTTTTTTACTCTGTGGAGCTCTGGAGCGTGCCTGCCTCTTGTTGTGTAAGCCTTGTAGACCAGGGCGACTTGGAAGCGATTTCTCCTGTCTGACATTGTGTGCAGCCAGAAGACATCTTGAACCTTTTGTTCAGTTTTTATCTTCTGCACCTGATACAGAATGTCAAAAACAGATGGTGAATGGTCACGCTGATCAGGCACTATTCTCGGTTGAAGACAGGCTGGTAGTTTCTGTACGTACTGGCTCACGCTGGATAGTCTTTCAGGGCCTCCTTACCTTGGGCTATTTTTCAGAGCAGGGCAGCAGCAGTGTCTGCCACAAATGAATGTGCTGGTGCTTAAGGGACACCCTATTAGCTCTGGCCTTGGAGTTTCTGTTGGCCCAGGCATTTTGTAAGCATCATTAACCTTATCGTATCCAGTCACTGCAAAATTAGTGAAGACATATAAAGTACCATGAAAGACTACGCTCCAGACAGAACTTTAAGTGGCACAGTCCCATGCCTGAGTCCCATGCGTGTGTCCCACGTGTGTGTGTGTACCTTCTGGGTGCCTGAGAAGTTTGCACACCAACTGTATGCCTGTAAAGTTTGATTCCAGACAAATGTGGTTTTGTCCACCAGGGGGAAAAAACCTTATTATCCACATGAAGTTTAAATATATATATATATATGTTCTCTAGTCACACATGCCTCATCAGCAAGCCAGGGCACAGAATTAATTGGCCAGAAGGCTCACTGGGATTAATTAGCAGTTGCATAGGAAGAGTTCAGCTCAGACTTCCAGTGCAGAGGGTGGTGTTCTAGAATGACCAGTTCCTGGAAGTCCAATTCAGCTCCTGTCATGGGGGATCACTCACCATTCACTGACAACAGCACTGGGGGCCCTTGGCTCCTAAGTGGGTCAGCACGTGTACCTGCACACCTGGCTCATGCCAGCAGAGGGCAGCAATACGCTGTGTGTGCTCAATTTGCATTCCAAATTAGCAAATCCCTGAAGACCTTCAAGGAAAGGAAGTGGGTGTCCCCCGGCCTAGGCTAATTCTCTCTGGGTGTCAACACTGGCCTGGAGAATAGCAAACCCAGGCCTTCTGCAGCTCTCCGAGCTTTGGTCCATCTACCACAGAAATAAATACACCACTAGGAACTGCCATCACAGACAGGAAGTAACTTTAATTAAATATTGTGAAAGTTGAAAAGTTTTTACAGCTTGAGTTTTTTGCAAAAAGAAAAAAATAAAAGGAAAGAAAAAGAAAATTATGACAATCTCTACAGTAGTTAAGTGCTCTAACAATTGAACTGTACAGTGTGTGTCTATTGAAAAAGTTTTGCTAAGAAGGTGAAAGGTTAGTAGATTGACAGATGAGTTCATGGAGCTGCATCCTACATTGTGAGGCCGGGCACGGCCTATGCACATCCAGTCATCCAGAGGCAGGGCTCTTCCCCCAAAACTGAGATCTGAATTGAATTCTCGACTCCGTCTTCTTTTTAAAGCCATATTCTGTATTTAGGGGGTTGTGTCTTAAAGGAACTTGAAAACAACATTTTGTGTAGAAGAAAATGGTTTCCAGAATCAGACTGCTTCTCCATCATCTAATCAAACATAAACAACAGAACACAAATGATACATGTTTTCTCTTTAAAGGCTCTTTGGGCTTTCCAGTGAACTTCTCACCATGGCACATGGCTAACAGATTGGTGGCGTCTTTTGTCAGGGTCTGAGCCGGACATCTCACCGGCTCGCAGCTTGTTCCTTTGCAGACTGGTGTCTGGCTCACCAGACAAAATATGGCTTTAGACCTTAGACATCTTCAGGCCAGCGCTTACCACACGAATTCAGACAACCTTTCTGAGTACGGAGAAGCAATGCTAAACCTTGCTTATATTTTTTCCAGTTTCTTTTTATTATTATTATTATCAGTCGTCATTATTATTATTTCTCATCATGAAAAATCAGCTTTTCTCCCTCCCCTCCCTTACCAACCTCCCCAACTCCCCTCCCATGCCCTCCCCAACCCATAAAAATCAGCACTCTGACAGTCTAGTGAAAACCATTGAAATCCACACAGGGCATGCAGGGTTGCAGCATCCTTGTTAATGGTCGCTTGCTCTACTAGAAAAAGTAACATTGTCATTGTCTGAAAGTAACAAAACAGTTCTTTTGTGCTTTTCAATTTCTTTGTTTTTTTTCTTCTTTTTCTTTTTTTTCTTAAATGTTAGTGATGACTGACAGTTGGGGTGCACAGTACAATGTACAGGTGAAATGAATATGATTTGCATTGTTAAGGCATCCAATCTGCTGGTTTATATTTATGTGAAAGACAGAGAATATACAAGCAGACTTAAGAAAGAAAGTATGTTCATTGATCTCTATGAAGTTTCTCCCCCAAATTTAATGCACAAAATGCGTCACTCCAAAGGGAGAGATTCCATGCATATTAATAGAGTAAAACAGCATTTTTGTATGCTTCCAAAGCAAAGGATACATCCTTTTTAAATCTACAGAACTAAATGCTACAAGAATAATATGCTACTATTTTTTGCCATATATTGGAAAAAACTTCTTAACTTACAAATAATACAAAAATAGACAATGGCTTTTGGGTGGAAATAAAAAAAATTGAAGCATGGTTTGAAACAATACTAAAAATACCTATAAATGATTTTTTTAAAAATCACATTGAAACAGCCAATACAATCATAGGTGACCAAACTATACGCACTGTTCACAAAGCAAATACACACACACAAATAATAAACTGGGGCTTGGGGTGGGAGGAGAGAAAAAGCAATGTACAAATTCCAAAGATAAATACATTATTTATATGGATATTTTACAAAATCCCCATTAAAACAGACAAACAGAAAGCCTTTGAGTTAACTTTGCAAGTACGTGCTAGCTAAAGGTAGTGCGCTTTTTATTTCTTTGCAAAATATGCAGTAAAATCGTTTCTTTTTCGTGAGTTCGAAAACCATCTTCAGACATTAAAATGTATAAATAAAACAACTTTGGCAAAAAAAAAATCACAAAAAATCTACAGTATTTATAACTACATACAGAAACCGAAGGGCAAAGAAAAGTCAGCCAGGCCCGTGCCCCGCCCCCCACCCCCCACCCCCGCCCCCACCCCCAGAGCCTCCCTGGCTGCCTCTTTGCTATGGATTCTTTCTTTTAAGACCACTTCCCAGTTGAAAGCAAAAATTCCCACAGAAAGCTGAGTTCAAGGCCTCCCTTTCTCTTCCTCTTTCCCAGTTTCCTTTTACTCGGAACCCCAAAGCACTTTACCTGTTGATTGAATTTGTAACTTTACAGCAACCACGCCAGGGTCTCGCTGGTCCAGGCCCCTGTGTGATTCGGGAACCCAAACAGCCTGCCTACTCGCCTGCCTTTGTCAGTTTGCTTTCTCTGCGTTTTCTTTTTTCTTTTTTCTTTTTTTTTCTTTCTTTCTTTTTTTTTTTTTCTTTTTCTTTTTGAGCCTGGATATAGAGTTAGCATTAAGGATTCTAGCAGGAGTAAGCTCGAATCTCTTGATGGCAGCGTGTGAGTGAGATTTCTGCTTGGTAACCTGGAGGGCTTATATGGAATTCTGTGCCTGGACCCTGTTCCATGATGTCTTAAAGGAGTCTCTCACTCAGTGTATGTGCCACTCCGCTCTGAGGCCACTGGCTTCGGAAAAAGTTGACATAAGAATGAAATCGGGTTAAAAGATGCAGGGAGGTTTTTTTTTGTTTTGTTTTGTTTTGTTTTACTTTGCTTTGTTTTGCTTTGCTTTTTTTTTTTTTCCTTTTTTTCTTTTTTAGCAATCTGTCTAGAGGCACTGAATTTTCTGAGTACAAGGGGAAAATGTGATCATGTATGTCGCTTGGTAACTTTCCAGGCTGCATTTATTTACACAGTTACTTAAGACAACCATACAAAAGAGAAAGAAGCTTGCAGAACTGCTAAGGGATGGCGTGTTAAGTTAGATATTGAGAATGCACTGTCCGAGCTAACTACCATTGATATGCTTTAAGGCGCAAAAGCCCACCCTTAGTTTTCTAAAAAATCTAACTGGCATTCCTATTCTGTCCCATACAAGCTTTTTTTTTTTTAATTTTTTTTTTTACCTTTTTTCTTTTTTTTCCTTCTAGCCTTTTTTTTTGTAAATATCACCACTTCATTCTCCCCTTACACAGCTTTACAAACATCATAAATTAGAACATGGAGTCTTAGTCATAGTGGCCCTTGGGTGTAGCTTTATGGTTTACGAAAGACAAATGATTGCAGAGTTAAGCTTAAAAAAAAAAAAGAAAGAAACTGTGATTTTGCTTTTATCAATACAGAATAAATATATCCCCCAGATACTTGGGGGTACAAGTTTAACCAACACCCTGCTGTGGCAGATCCCCTTTCCAATTTCAGCATTTTGCAAGGTCGGTGATTTTGTTTAAAAATCTGCAGTTATTGTGTGATTCCTCTTAAAAAGGCCTGAGTTAAAAGTTCCACTCTGGGACTCATATCAGATTACTTTCGTAGCAGAATCCAACCTCTTCATTAACAAAATTCTTCAAGGCAATTCTTTCACATGGGAGGAACAATCATGCCAGATATCGCTATGAAAAGAAAAGACAGAGAAGTCAGTGGCTTTGCACTCAAACATTTTGCCAAGGACGGGGGCAACAATAAAAACAACCCACACATGACAATGTTGATTGGCTATTAACCAGATGTCCTTGCATCTTCCCAGGAGTGAATTTTGTCATAAAAGATACATATACCTTATTGAAAATTATGTCAGCTTGCATATGTATCTCTAACAGAAGAGAGTACCCTAAACATTCCCCCCAAATCTGACTTCAATTTTAAGACAGAACTGGAAAGTTGCATAGCTTGAATACCATTGGGAAAGTTGCAGCCTCAGACTTTGCAAAATAGTGAGAATTTCCAGTTTGTCACTCTGCCTTCCCTCCCGTCACGTCCCAAATATGAAATACAGAAATGGCCCGCTGGAACTGCCAAAGGTTTCTCCAGGCTCTCCTTATGTTCTGTATTAGCATGAAAATTAAGCAACAGAGTCACCATCTGAGGGCCTTCCCTTCAGCCCGCGCTGGAAAAGGGATGCCAGCCCCAACAGGCATTGTTCACTGGGAGAATGAAGCCCGGAGGAGAGAACGTATTTGCCCGAAACTGTAGCGTGTCTTTTCTACCATAGCTTCTCTCGGGATTTCTGGAATGACCTGAGCATAAGTCCCAGAAAAAGTGTAGCGTGCAAAGGGAAGACCTGTTTCGGGTCAACCCGAATTCTTTCAGAGGGTTTAGAGTGAGACGCAGCCAGTGGTGTTTAGAAAACTCTGCCTCTCACCTACCAATTTCTGAGTATGCTCCCCTGGGATGGTTAATTGTCTTCCTGACCCTCAGCTTCCTTGGCCAAAACCTGCAGTCAACTGCAGCACTCAGGAGTTACTGGAGATTTGAATATAACTTAGATATAGAAGAAGTGTGGAGTCTGCGTCTAACCTGAGGGCAGGCTGGATCTGACCATGAACCTACCAGAGCTTTTCCCATGGTAGAGTTTCACAGACGATTCTCTGGTCTGTATTTTCTCACATATCAAATAGACACCATTGCATAGGGCACACTTAACATAAGGATGTGAGAATCAGGGGACCACTGTAGGAGAATTAAGACAGTGTGGCAGCTTGGAAATACACCAAGTCAAGAAAGATGCTTCCATTAAAACCAAAGACTCAGTGACATCACAGAGTAAAAGCCTTCCCTTCTTCTTAAACTGAAGTGAATGTTCTTGTTAGCAATGATTAGTGCAGCACAAAGTGGCCCTCTTTCTCTTCCTTTATCTAAATCATCATGTCTGGGAACAACGTTCCTTAAAAATAAAGGAATCCCACTAGCACAGATGGACAGAGGGAGGCCAGGCCATGCGCCCCCCACATTACTTTTGCTTCCCTACTCCAACCCCTGACATTTTAGATTCAATTAAAAGAAAAAACCCAAAAGTATTTTGCCAAACACTTTTTCCGTTAATTTTTAGACCCATCTGTATTTGCAAGGAAATTCAATCCACATGTTTCTGATTCATTTACACGTAAATCATCCAAGTGTTGTTTTGCAAGAGCTTTTTGCAGTCCAGAAGCTCCTAGAGTCCTTTCCTGAGCCCCCATAAGCCTTTCTTTCTTAGAAACAGGAAGTTATTTTCTGCCAAATGCAGCCTGACTTAAGCCCCCTACCCCACCTCAAAGATTTGGGATCAGTTGGAAAAGCAGCCTCCTTAAGAGCTGGGTAAGCCCTAGATTTCACTGAACTTTGCAGCTTAGCATTTAAACCCCAGCCTTGAGAGTTTCAGATGCTGCAGCCCCAAGAGCAAGGATAGCCAGGGGTGGGGGACCCCTCATGTGACATTGCCCCAAGTGTCTTTGCATCCAGGCTCCAGGTGTGTCCTCTACCCTTATTTTAGGTAGCAGGAACATAAAACCTGTGGCCAGTGAAGCTAGTCTTTCTTCTATTTTACAGAAATCCATACTGTGTGCCGGGTGTGGAAGAGCAGGCAAGCTCTGTCCTGGAACAACCTAAGCAGTGTCCGTGTGGTCTAAAGTCAGATGGTTGACAAACCTCCTGCTCTTTTAGCCCAAGAACTCAGTGGACACTTATCATCTGGGTCCTGAAAAATGTCCTTTGGGATTTTGTTGTTGTTGTTAATTCAGTATCACCTGAATTGAAATTAATTAATTAAAATTAATTCAGATGATACTGAATTAAGAAAGAAAGGGAAGGAAGGAAGGAAGGAAGGAAGGAAGGAAGGAAGGAAGGAACGAAGGAAGGAAGGAAGGAAGGAAGGAAGGAAGGAAACCCAAATGGTGTTTTGTTACTTAAATAATTTGTAGATTGATTAGATTAAGCTTCTTCATGGGACCTCATTAAAAGTTCCCTTTCAAGATCACTGGTGTGCTGGTACACTTCTCTAATTTGGTGCTTGTAATCCCCATAGTCTTGAGAGACCCCTGGGCAGAAATGGAGGGGATATGGCAGAGGGAATGCAGTGGGGCTGTGTTGTCCTGGGATGCTGGCCCAAGCAGGCTTCTGAATTCTTTGAAGAGAGTTGAGAATTATAGACTTTTTCAAACATGATCTTCTGGCTTATATTTACTTGGAAATAGCTGGTATTAAGATCAGATATACTCGAGGGGCCCTATGGGATAGGCATGGCTTGTCCCTATGCTGCCACCTCTTCTAGGCCAGCTCACAGAATATGTCTAACGCAAGCTCTCTCACCCCTCATACAAGGCCCACAAGTACTTACAAGTTTCTATAAAGGGATATAGCACCCTTCATTTTCCCATGACCTTTTATACACCAAAATGCTAGCTGTCTATGTCTTGAGTCTGGGCACCACAAAAGAGGCCCTCCCATTAAGAAACCCATTGTGTGACTACATGACAATCCTGGGTCAAAAAGCTGCTTTTCTATCTGTCCTGCAGTCTAGAAATTAACGATGTGGGTGAGAGGGATGGGATCGGAGGCTTGGAATGTACCAGAAATGCTGATGGTATGCTTGACTTGCTCAAGTAGAGCCCAGGCAGATTCCCATGAGACCACATTCCCAGCATTGTGTGCCAAGACATCATCACCAGACCGCGGTGGCTCGCCATGGTCCCCAGTACTGGGTGATCATGTTTTCACAGGGGACCCCCCAAGGCCATTGTGTTGAAAGGTAATATATTTCACCTTGAAGATTTCCCATTTTGATAAAAACTAAGACAAAGATGGAAATCTCTGGGGCACTGGGAAAGGTTAAATGAGGAAGGAGAAGAAATCTTTCCCTGAACTATCCCACGTATAAGAATCATGAGCTCATCAAGTGTGGGGTGGGGCAAGATCTTCCACACATTGAATATGTCTATAGAGAATAAAACAGTTTTGTAAGGGTTGGTACTGAGGTGCATGGTACTTAGGGCCAAAAGAAGACTGATTGTCAACAAGGTATAAGGGAAGAAGTTTGCTATGACTTCTACAACATGCCCTTGATCTTGTTTTGATGGCACGTGACAGCTCTCTCCTGACTCTGAAGTCTTTGCATAGGACTTGGGCTCTGAAGGGCAACCATTTTAGAAGAGAAAGGACATTAGTTTGTGTAGAAAGGGCTGAGCAAAGCTGGTGACTTGAGCCTTTGGTCTATAAAGACAGACTTTCTTGGGAGTCTAGGGTCAAGAGTTTTCAGTGACTTCTTCTCAATAATAGTGGGTGGAGCCTTTTTTACATTTTATTTGTCGATCCAGATGGCAGCAGCAGTTTCCAGAGCTTTTCACATGGCACTCACTGCCCTTAGTTGCACGGGAAATAACTCTGCAGGCAAATGCATGGAACAGGCCAAACATGGTTGGCTCTGCCCATATCCATGGACTTGGAGCCTGCACAGCAGCAATGTGAGGAGGGACATACCGATAAAGCAAAATGAGTTGGGCACAGAAAGACAGGACACAGAAACTCTACAGAGTTGATCTCACAGAAGCAGAGACTAGGATGGTGTTTGCCAGAGTTAGAAAGTGGGCCAGAGGGCAAAAGGATGATGATTCATGGGTACAGAGGACAGATGAATAACACAGGTAACTTCTAATGGCACAGGAGCCTAACTGACAGCAATCAACCAAATATTTCAAAATTTAGCTAGTAGAGAGAGTTCCCTTGCTTTACAAATATCCCATGTAAAAGATACACTAACATACTGCATATAGACACATGCACATACACATGAATGCCACATGTAACTCATAAGTATGTAAAACTATTGTGCTAATTAAAAGTGTGTGTGTGTGTGTGTGTGTGTGTGTGTGTGTGTACCAGAGGTCCATACCAAATGTCTTCCTTTATTGTTTTCTTGTTTTGTTTTGTGTTTTGGGTTTTTTTTTGCCACATTTGAGACAGGAGCTCTCTCAGCTGGCTTGCTGTTTTAACTAGATTAGTTAGGTCAGGAAGCTACAGGGACCCACACATCTTCTCTGTTCTTCCTATCCTATACTAGGGTCACAGCCACATCCAACCACAGCCAGATTATGCATGGGTTCTGGGACCTGAACTCAGGTCTTTCTATTTGCATAGCAAGCCACTTTAGACACTGAGACATCTCTTCAACCCAATTAAAAATAAAATTTAAAAATCCAAACAATTATAACTATACAGAACATATAGAAACATTTTTATTGTTATTATTTCCTGAATTATAGTATAAGAGCTATTTGTGTGGTATTACACTGTATTAAGTATTATAAGTGGCACAGATGATGTGAAGTTCATACATAGACACTACACCATTTATATAAGAGGCCTGAGTATCCATGCATTTGCTTATCTACAGGAGCCTTGAAACTATGTCCCACTGGAAACTGAGGGCTGTCTACCGTCATTTCTGTTTCTCTACAGGATATCTTGGAGCCTGTGATACTTTATAAAGGGCACAGCTCTCTACAATAGCAACCCAGTAAGAACTACTTTCTAAATTCGACCACAATAGTTTGACTTCTTCACCAAACCATCTCCTGAGGATCAAGGAGTATTGAGGTAAGCGTTGCTTTGTCCTACAAATGTTTCTTCTCAAGTTTTCAAAAGTCTCCCTTATATGAGAGACACAACAGACTTTGTAAACCACGAAGTAGATACAAAGAGGCATGGCACTAGGAGCAAAGGCCTCGAGTTTTTGCTTTCTTCCTCCTTTTGGCACTGAGACCCCTCGTGGTTGAACCTTGTTCTGAATGCCACACATCATTCGGGACTTGACTGCTTACACGGGTGCTTCTCAGCTTAGAAAAGTGCTCCCCCTAGGCTAGAATCTAGTCACTATTCATCATGAGAAACAGTTCAAAGGCGACTTGACCATGAAATGGTCTGATTCGGCTTAATTGTCCTTGCCTCTGCAGCCCATGGCTGGGAGCCAGCTTCTCTTGGGTAGATCTATCTCACTAACCTGGGTATGGCATCTCCCCAAACACAGGATCAGTTTTTGAAGCTGATAGACCTTGGTCCTTTACATGGACCTAACCTGGTGGTTCAACCATAACTCTGGAGGCACAATACTGTATAGTGAATGTTTGAGGTTCAAGCCTGAGGTTTCCTTATCTGCTAGATGAGTGACTGCAGACAAGCCATCTCAGCTCCATGTCTCTGTGGCCACATCTACAAAGTGGATGAAATAAGCAGCCACTGAAAGCAGGGAGGAAGTCTTGTGTCATTGCATTAGCCAGACTGGAAGCAAGCCCTCCCTCACTCTACCATACTCCGCCATGGTGCCGATCTCCTGCTGGCAAAGGGGTAGTTGGTTAAGGAGCAGGCTTTTACAAGCCAGGAGGATGTTCAATTAACAGTGATAGTTGGGGGTAGATAGGCCTTTAAATAGGTCAACAGTCTAAGTGTGTCCCATTTAGACATTTGTATTTCCACGGGTGTCTTGTCTTCAAAGTGTGGGGTATTTGGCATACCTATTAGGTATACCTATTAGGAGAAGAAATACAGTCTGGGTTCTAGGAGAGTCTAGAAACAATGCCCCATGAAGGACACATCCAACTAGATGGGAAGGTAGGGTTGTATACAGCAAGTCCAGGAAGATCATCTTCTATGTCTGGGCCACACCCACGCCTTCTAAGTTCAACACCCCTTTACTGTTAATCACAAGCCTCCTTGTATTTTGCTCCTGATAGCAACTTTATGTTTGCTAGTTTTAGGTCAACTTTGCACAAGCTGGAGTAATCTGACAGGAGGAGCTCCAATTGAGAAAACACCTCCATAAGATACAGCTGCAGACAAGCCCGTAGGGCAATTTCTTAATTAATGATTGATGTGGGAGGGCCCAGCTTATTGTGGCTGGTGGTGCTGGGTTCTATAAGAAAGCAGGCTGAACAAGCCATGGGGACCAAGCCAGTAAACAGCACTCTTCCATAGCCTCTGCATCAGCTCCTGCCTCCAGGTTCCTGCCCTGTTTGAGTTTCTGTCCTGACTAGCCAAAGTTGAGACTGTCAGTTTAAGAATGATAACTTTAGGGCTGGAGAGATGGCTGAGTTGTTAAAAGCCAGACTTGCAACCAAAAATATAAGAATGGCAACTTTACTTTCCCGTATTTATCATCATTACTTTCATCTGCATGAAATTATGGTTGTTCTAGCTGGGGGTATAATGAGGAAAGGTATTTATTTTTAGCTGGCATGAATATTAGGGTCAGGATACTTCTAGCTTGTCTACCTGGCCTGAGGTGTAATTCCAGAGTAAAACACTTTCCGCTTTTCTTTAAGATGATGAACAGGTAAGTGCATGTTATTCTAGGCACTAACTAACTTTGTTATGCCAAGCAATTTATCTCCAGGTTCTGAGGAATGTTCTACAAAGTTCTGCCAGAGGGGAAGAGGCACAATGCTATATAGTTGCTTAGGTTCTGGAGTTTTACCATTTAGGTTCAATCTGAACTCCACCACGTCATCACTACGTGTCCTTGTGTGAACTAAGGGTGGTACTGAATTCTGAAGGTCTTGGGAGAACCAGCGTGTGCTTACCTCAACAAAAAGTAGCCAGAACATAACACGCATCTATATGTTAAGTGGGGCATACACATCCACATGAGAAAGGGAGCTGGGCAATCCCAAGTATGTCACTGCCCTTCTGATCATTCTCTGACCTCCACAATTACCCTCTGAGTGACATGCTGGCCACTGAAGCGAGGTTCTGCAGTGAGCTGTGCAGGGCAGGTGTTAAGGACAGAATCCTGGTGGCTTTCATTGACCTTCACCTCCACTGTCTGCCTGCTGTCTGTGACCAGTATTGGCCCTCCCTAAACTCCGTCACCTGGTATTGTAGTGACCTCATGGCCTCTATGCCTCATCAGGACAGTGTGGGGATTAAACAGATAAAGCCTGTTCCCTGCTTACGAGGGCATCTGCCATACTGTTTGGTGCTCAGTAGTTGGTGGTTGATTATTTTATTGATCTGATTTCCCTGCAAAGTGTTTTAGGAATCTGGGATGCATTCTTGGCAAGTGTTGGGCTCTGAAAAGGAGATGAAAACTGTAGCCTGAGTTTGAAGCCAGTGACTGCCGTACACCAGCTGGGAGGAGTCAACGCCTCACCTTGAGGTTTCTCATTTGTAAGGTAGAGGCTGTGAGCACTTGTGTCATCATCCTGCTGTGGGGGACACATGAGGTCGCAGAGGCGAGCACAGAGGAAGACATGAGAGAGAGACACACATTTTAAGGCTGGATCCCCACCTCCCCATCACGCTGTGAACAGAAAGGTCAGCTCAAGGCCTGATGGGTCTTCCACTTCCCATATTGTGTAGTGGTAGGAGAGTGAATGATTTTAATGAGAACCAGAATATCCCAGCGGTTCTCAAGAGGCCCCTGACGTTTGCTACATGAGTGCATGATGCCTTCACCTTGGACTCTGAGTTGGCTGTAGCTGTCCCCTCCTGTCACCTCCCTACACAGCTTCATCCTGACATAAGCACCAAGAAGAGAAGGCTGAGTGACCTACTTGAGGGGAAAGCCCATCCCAGGAAAGACTGCGATGAAAAACAAGATAGTATCTCCACAGCACTGGTCTGCTGATGGTGACAACAGAGAGTGAGCAGGGAGAAAGGAGAAGTGGTGGCCTTAGCAAATGATTACAATGTTCCCAGGCAAGTCCTAAGCCTGAGCAGAGTTCATGGAACAGGAAGAGGATGTCTCAGACATTGCCACAGAGGAGACATGAGCAGGGATCATGGCTGGGATCAAAAAGTATGAACACAAAGAAACAGAGGAGTCAAGGCAGGCAGAGAGACACGGGCAGGTCCAGGGCTAACAATGAGCCACCTGCTTCAGACTTCTGGAGACCAAAGTCTCCCAGCTGTAGGCCTGGAACTTACCTTGCAGGCTGTTCCCGTTGGTGCTGGTGCAGGTGGGAGGCGGGGAGGTCTGGGGTCTAACCACAGGTGCAAATGCACTCTTCTGTTTCACGGCAGAGACCATGTTGGCTGGTGAGAAGGAGAAGATGCCCGAGGAGCTGCTGCAGTTGGAGGGGAGGCTTGTAGATGAGGCCATGGTGGGGCTGGATGGCACGACTGAGAGAACAAAGAGAAGGGAAAATCACACCCAGAGATGAGGAGAATCCGTAGCTCTGACCCAGTCACTCTGCTCTGACCATTCTTAGGGAAGGCTTTCCCTAAATGCTTGAAACCCTGCCCAGTTTCATTCGTCACTTGGTACTTAGCATGTGCCACCTTCAAATGAGTGACGTTCATGAATTTACTGTGGGCCTATTGTATGCCCGGCAGTATGGAGTCACTAGTGTCACAGCCAGTTCCTGGGGGTGTGGGGTTGGTCCCTTTCATTCAGTCCAGTCGATCTCGACATGTGAAACATGCTATGGAGGAGGACACAGAGTCTTCATCCTCTGAGTTTCCCGAGCAAGAAAACAAAAGTCCAACCCCTTCTTAGGAGAGATGGGACAGCACAAGCTGGACCAAGGTGAGTGAAGTCATCTCTCGGGAGGCAGAAGTGACACCAGAGAGGACTTCACAGAGACCTTTTAGGGGAAGCCTTCTATCCCTGGCTGAAATAAGGTTCTAACACGAGATCTGGGTACGGACGGGACAGCGGGAGGCTAGTTTGAGAGGATGTGGTCTCTGATGAAGGAACGAGATGTATGAGGAATGAGGAAGAAGGGGGACTCCAAGGTAAAACCAGCCCTGTGACTAGGTTACAGGATCTATAAGGATGGACTTGGATCTGGATGCACTACCAGACAGACTCCAGTAGGGAGAAAGCTAGGTAAACGAAAACCCCGCTGCATGCAACATTGGTGAGAAACACATAACTATAAATTCAGGTTCTAAGCAAGCGGGGGGCTCAGAGACAAATGAAAATCCTGTCTGGCAATAGTGGGGCCCAGAGAATATACACTGAGAACACTCTGGCATGGTTACCTTAGGAGAGAGAGACTTCCCACACAGTGTCAAGGCTAATGTTTTCTCACACACTTCCTTTGCCTCTACGTCCTGGACACGCTTGTGTACTCTACTGTTCATATTATTGAATAAACATCACATGTGGCTCTGTGATGCACAAAACCCTTCACATTTTTCCATCTTGTCATTGACCAGGGGACTTACGACTTAAAAAACAAAACAAAACATATAAGTGATTTGGAACTCAGAAAGTAGTGGAAGTAATTGCTAGGATATAGCGCTTGGCCTCATGACGTTGAGGAAATGCAGGGGTCACGTCAGTCACAGGCAAGGATTGCCATCAGAAGGAAATGATCCTTTGTCGCCAGCCCAAGCTAGCCTGGCTCCAAATGGGCCCAATGCCTCCTGTAGGAGAATGCAGAGGCCCCAACCATACCTCAGAGTTCTCCCCCACGCTTACTAGACTGTACTTTTTCTTTTAATGAGACCAGCAATTTTATCCATCTCTGAGGATTTGTAAATGTGGGAATGCGCTCAATAATAACACCCATTTAAATTGCAAAATTCCTGCATCGGAGGTTGGATTTTTAAATATTCTTAGATTTGAAATCCTGCTGGCTCACCACTGAAGGAAATTAATCTTGCTGGCAAATGCGATCATTATGTGTATTTAGAGGTGGGGAGTTTGGGGGGGCAGTTAACAAGAAAGGGGTGAAATATAGTGGAGTATTGCCATTTGTTACAACATTATTGGTTACTAGCTGCCATACCACAGAGTGTTCACCAGCCGAATGTCTTATTTTATTTTTTTATTCTGTCAGAATTTTTCAACATGAGTGGTTTATGAATAATTAAATATTACAGAGACAAAAATTCAAATCAGTTGGGCTCTGTGTTTATTGTTTTATTTGCATTTATGCAGATAATATCGTCCCATCTGAGGGCCTATTTGAGAATTTAACACTGTATTTGTGAGCTCTGAGGAAATCAATTAATGGAAATGAAACGTTCAAGTTTCTCAGGCTAACAGATGTGATCTTAGGCAGAAGTCACTGGATGTCCCGCACAGGTTCGGCAGGGCAAACAACCGAAGCCCTAAATTAAATCGCTACCATATAGCAATTAGCTTATTGATTTAATTAAGAATGCCACCTTTTAATTTTCAGGTCATGATTGAAACATTTTCTGATGGAGTAGCTGGGAGAATGCTGAGGGATAAATCTTTCAATAAATCAAAACCTAATGTGAAACCAACTTCAGTGTCAGCTGGTAAACAGAATTGGAGCTCGCAGGCTAGCCAGCAGATTTTAAACGTGCTACAAATGGCCGACTCTAAATGAATAAGGCGGAAAGAAAAAGGGAGCACACCCTGGGCAGAGAATTTCCTCAGAAATAACCCCAGGCCAGGATGACCTGTTCACCTTCAAGTTGTTAGGCACACTTGACTTTAGAGACAGCATTGTTTTCTGTATTTTGGGATAAGATTCATGAATATTCCTTCATTTAACAACACTTCCCTAGTCTTCTACAAACGTCTAAGTAACCAGTCACTTTCAACATCTGAAGAACTCTCCACAATGTTCCAGATGAACCTGGCTGTCTACGGAAAGGTCCTCAGAGAGAGATCAAGAGGTTGTGGGGACAGAGCCTGTGACATTTTAGAGCGAGAAATGCCAGTTTGCTGAGGCTCTTTAGATGTATGTGTTTATATAGAAAGATGCCAATTTGCTGAGTTCTTTCTATACAATTGAAGGGTTGTGCCCCCTCCCCCAAATTCCTTTAAGCTCAATTTCTAAGTTTCTTTAAGGTAGGAACTGCTACCCTCAAACTTCAGCACCATCCTCTCCAGCAGCAATCTCTGTAGTCTCACCTTTTACAAAAGCACCTTGAGGTGCTTTGAGGGTAGCACCTTGGAATATTCATAGTCTGTATGTATGGGGAAGGGCAGGTTTACCTTGCCAGACTTTTGTGGAAAAGAACTTACATTTGGATCTGTTGCTTTTCTTTAATTTTTAAGAGCATATTACACACAAAAAGGAAAATAGAAACATCAGAAAACAAGATGTATTATTTAATGAGGGGATCTATTGTCACAGCATCAGGATAATGACTTAGATTTACAAATACCTCCCTCCTGTGCCAGACCTGAGGACCAGATTCTGGTAAACAGAATCTTATCCATGTTCCCCAATATTGGCAGAGGTGTGGTCTAGAAGCTTCTCCTCTTAAAGATGAGAATGCTGAGATACGAAGGTACCCAGGGGCCTTGGTTAGCAACTACTAAAGGTGGGTGGCAACCCTATTGCCATCTGACCACAAGCGTGGGTTCTTAGAATGGCATCACGTGGCTACTTTTGTAAAAGGTGAGAATACAGAGATCGCTGCTGGAGAGGATGGTGCTCAAGTTTGAGGGTAGCAGGCTGGTAGGGGGGGACTCAGACCAAGCAGCCCTGCCCAGCTGACCTCTCTGCATGATGCTAAGCTCTGCAAGGGAAACATACAGGACTTGGGACACACATCTACTTACTGGCATAGGGTGAGTTGGCAGCTGAGCCATTGAGGAAGGTTGGGGAGCCACCCAAATTGGACATGGCGGCAGAGCCGTAGCCATTCATGCTCGTGGTGACAGAGTTATAGTTGGTCTGCTGAGGGGTGGTGCTCGGCACATACCCATGTGGTGACACGCTGCTTGAGTTGCGGGTGAAACCTGAGAAATGAGGGCCAAACCAGGGGTCAGGGTAGCATTCAGACAGTAGTGTTTGTGGGAGACCTGAGGTATCAGGGAGGAACATTTCCATTATACCCCCTCATAGCAACCAAGAGGGAAAAGACCCAATGATTCATGTGCATGGGTTGGTAGTGCTATCTCTGTGATTAAAATGGGAAGCTAGCAAAGACACATTTCTTAGGAGATCATAAATACTTAGCAGGGCTGTGAGAAGTGGCAATGGGCCTATAAATTATCATTTTGGAGCAGGAATAAATCCCAATCTAAGAGATGTTCTCCCGAGTTAACAGGTTCCTCTTCCCTGGGCAAGAATGATGTGTTGTGGCCTATGAGAACTTTAATTCCATCCCTCTTTGTGATCTGTCATTCATGATTTATGGGGGAAAGTTGGATGTAGAGATGGCTGCATGCATGCATGCATGCATGCATTCCTTCTAGCCCCCCTACTAAGTCTCCAGATGTGAAACTAGAAACAAAATTCTACAATAATATTCGATACACACAAGTGAAGAATCTCTTTTGGAAGAAAAATATTATATATAATATATATAAATTTGATCTCAAGTAAATGGCAGAGGCAGGAAGGGTGGGAGAATGAGTTTGTCAAGGGGCAGGGGAAATGGAAGAGAGGGGAGAAGTAGCCTCCTGACCTTGATTGGTGGCTTGTGATGCCTCAGAGACATTCACAGCCAGTTGTCCACTGAAGGAGTTCACGCCCATCATCCCTGCATGAACCGAAGTGTTAGCAAGGGCTGGGAGCTGGTTGTGGTTGCGAGGGACACTGTAGAGAGCCTCTGCAATGTCGGCTGCCCTCTTCAGGATAATCTCCTGAAAAGTCAAAGGCACATCATTGTTAGCTGCCCTGACTCATACTCCCAACAGCCCCATCATTTTGTGCTTCCTCTCTGGCAGATTCCATTCTCAGGGCCATCAGTGGCCAACCATATAACTTTCTTTATCACCACTGATGTACCCGTGAGGTCAGGTTTCATCATCCTGACCACATCACAGTTGGGGAAACTGAGGCTGTGAAAGGCAGAGAGCTCACTCAAGAATACTCATTTCTTTAAAGATAGAGCTGAGATCCAGAATGCCATTTGTTTCGGTCTGAAGCCTATTATTGTCAGTATATGACAGTACTGTGGGATTTCCCTTCTCCTTCATGCTTGGGAGCTCAAGGCCTGAGAATCACGTCCCCTGGCTGCCATGCAGGGAAGCCAAATTCTGAGGATTTTAGTACAACTGTTTTCTGAACAGTGAACTCAGGAGAAGGGGAAGGAGTGAAACTGGTCAGAGTCAGTTTCCCAAGCAGCTTCAGTTCTTTGCGTACAATTGTTCTCTGAAGCACGAATAGTTCTTCATTCTACATTTTAGGAGATGAAATTAAACCCTTCCTTCTCCTGAATTTGCTAAACTTGAGAGAAATAAAACAAAATACAGTAGCTCTCTTCTTCAGTTATGAAGCACATTCCCAGTGGAGATTAGTTTTTAAATGGAGCATCTTTTCCAGAAACGGACAGGACACAATAGAAAAGATAGTGGAAGATTTGCAAAACAGGGAGGTCTGACCAGTCCTATGGCATGTCACGTTTTAGATAATTAATACTTAGTATAGCTTTCATAGCATTTTTTACAATAATGACTCAGAATTTTTTCATTGAATGAAGAGGCACTTCATTAATCTAGAGACCTGGAACACTCACCTGGTTGTTGTGGGGCATCCCATACAGGGCTTCAACAAGATCTGCAGCCCTTTTAAGGATTACTTCCTGCCAAGAAAATAAAAAGATAGATGTGAGCTTCTGAGTGATAGCAGGTGTCCTCATCTTTTCAGATGACAGCATCCCCATCCTTTTTACACAATTGTAAAAACAGTAGCTTGGGGACCCCAGAATGGTGTTAAGTTACCAATTTATCCTTGTTCACATACACACTTAATTGAGTCAAAAGGTGAGCATCATTGGTACTGTAAGATAAAATACAACACTCAATCGTCTGGCATAGGCATGATAAAGCACTCATATGTTTATTGCTGAATACAATTGCGTGGTCATTTACTGGGTTACTGTAATCGATGTCATTCAGGGCATGGTATGAATCCCTAAGATGTGTTTATTTTGTACTTAATTGCTTATTCCAGAAACCATGACCTTATCAGACAGGTCATTTCCAATCAATCTTCAGCCACATGTAGCCTTAAGCTTCTTTTGTTTGTCTCTCTTGTACGGCAGAGCTATAAGGACATGATACAGGAAGCTCACACTCTGAAGGAATACAGTGTTGATCAAAGGCCCTTGCACAAGGATTCTCCTCTCCCTAGAAGCCCCCACTGGGCCAATATTCATGATGAGTAGCCTTGATTTCCTATACTGCAGTTCTTCACTGTTTCTATGCTATTGGTGTTTCTTCTCTCTTGCTCACTTATCCTCCTCACAGGTCTACACTTTAGCTTTATTCCTCATCCAGCTTGAAGAAAATGTAGCTTCCTCTTACTAAGGTAGGCTTCCTCATTTGACGTGCATGGGTCTAATCAACGGAGGCACTCTATAAAACACACAGAAGGACACATATAAGCTATTCTTTCTCCATTTCACCTGATTTGTCTGTAGATTTATCTACACTAGCATAAGGAAAAGATAGTAGCAACATTAGGCTTGGAACTGGTAAAATGGGGCCTAGCAAAGAACCACAGCCAACAGTGTGAGGTAGAGAGGGGGCTTATAAAAGGTTTGTTTCCTGTAATCTAGTGTTGATAAAGTTGCAATGGAAGTATAACTTTAAAATCGGATGTCTTGGAGTTCAGAACGGGAAAACGGTGCTGTTCCATTTTCAGACACTGCAGACACTGATCAGAAAATAGGGCTATAATTGCATTCATTTCGCTGTCACCATAGCCTCTTCAAAAATCCTTGAACAAATCTTTCAATGACAAGCTTTTAGATATATATTAGCATTTTTTCCAATTCTCCACAATATAAGATAAAACAGTTGTCATACTGCAGTAACTACTTATCACATATATAATGTCCTAAACTCAAAAATGAGAGAGAGGACTTTCCAGTTCTTGATAAACTGCCAGACCCCCACCTTTCTAAAACAATGCAGTCATTTTTCATGTAGGGGGTAGAAAGAACAATATAATCAATGGAATCTGAACCAATATATCTATAATTATCCTTCACTTTTAAATGCAAGCTATACAATAATTTAGCCCTTTTTGTTTGTATTGAACCATTTTTGACCACAGCAAGAGAACACTAAAACCCTATCCCCCAGCTCAAATCCAACTAGTGCCGCTTTCTTCAAAACCTTGTGGCTTTATCTGGCTCCAAGGAAAGACTAAAACAAAACAGCAGCAAACTTAGCTCTTTATTAAGAGATTTGCCATCTCTGCATCTATGGTCATGTATTTCTCCAAATAAATATTTATGCCGATGTCTGGGATCTACTGGGAAGGTGCTTCTCTTCTTTTGGATTTTTGAAGAAAAAGTATCTTTATACAAATCTCTTGTTTGTCAAACTTATGACGCAATATATAATAAAGTAGTGGATTTCAGCCTTTCAACACTGTAATCAGAGATTGTAGCCACCCTTCCTGTTTTCATTAATTTCACAAAATCAGGGAGTAAATAAGTTCAGAAGGAATGCCAAAGTCTTAGAAGAATTTTTAGTCTGAAATATTGCATTTTTAGTGATCAAATTTTCAGTGATATGACCAACCTGGTGGTTTATTTAGTGCCAGAAAATGATTGTCATTTTACCACTTGAAAATAAAGGACATGGATTCTCCCTGCCTCTCCCCATCCACCCCCGCACTGGATCTTTTTGATCCTCAGTATTTCTGTCTTCAATTCCTGATGGTAGAGCTTGTTTTTCTAACCTAGCACATGGGCACAGGCATGGCTTCGGCATAATGTCACTTCAAACCATCATTTGAATTTCAAGGAAGATGAATCCAGATGTCTTGTCCTAAAAGCTACAGCCTTAAATGATACCTCACCCATCTGAAAATGTCCTTCACTGTAGTATCAAATGTGGGGTTTTAGGGAGAGCCACATTTAGTGTAGTCCTGCCAGTGGTAATTGGGTTTCTGCTAGTTATGTGTGCAAATGGAGAGGAAGAAAGGCATTCCTGGACCCTCCGTGAGTCAGTGCCACAGCCCCGCAAGGTGCTTGGATTTCGGTGACCAGAAAATTGCTCTCACCTCCATGTCATTACGTTCCCGGTGAACTAGCCCCCAAGCGTGTTTGTGTTGTGGATCTAATATATTGCCTTTCAATCAGAGCTGAGAGCCACTGAACACAGAGACAGAACATGACGAGCAGGTCAGGAAAGCAATAAAGATTTTACAGAGCTGTCCAAGGTGCTAAATTTACTCAATAATGGGTTTGGCACCATAGTGTTAACCTCTCATTTACTACCAGTTTGAGGGACTAAATTGAAGTAGCTGACTTCATTTACCTTGAAATGTATATTTTATGACATTATGTAAGTAGATTGAAAGGGCACTGCAGTTTTAACAATTTAAAGGCTAAAGCATGTTTAAGACGAAACTTGAATATTTATTGTATATTGCACTTAAAGTGTATAGAATGTTAAAATGTATTGATTAAATTTGTAAAAGGCATTATAAAAATGACAGGTAATATAAGAGATGTATGTCTTTTAAAATCAAATTGATAGTATATGCTATCTCTTCTGGGGCCACAAGTGTAATTTTTTTGCAGTTTTATATGATAATTTGAAAAATCTGTAATTTCACATTAGGAAATGATTGAACCTAAGATTTTTTTCTTAAACTAAAAAGAAAGAAATTTCCCACTGGGGGGAACTGAGTATTCCATATAGTATTTTGTCTTGGAAATTATTCCTTAAGTCCTATTTTGGTGGCACTAGGTGGGAGTATAGTAGAAGGAACCTTCAGTTCTAATATCCAATTTCAATACTTCTGAAAAAGAAAGCCTACTTGACTGGTGTTAAAATATAATTTTTCAAAGCATTCACTTATTAGAGAGATTTCCCCTTCTTTTCATAATGATAAAACATGCCCCACCCCCGTCAAAGTTTTAAACACAAGGATAGAGAGATTAGAGTCTTCCAAGATAATTAATCCTAGACTTGGATTTCAAAAGGAAATCCCATTGGAGAATAAAGAAGCTATCCACAAGTATAATAAATATTGAATGTCTTCAGAGTTCCCTTTAAGATTTAATGCTTGTTCTCTCACAAAATTCTGAGTCAGATGGTTTTTTGTTTTTTTGTTTTGGTTTTGGTTTTCTCCGCATGGCCTGAAGTCCTAAAGAAACAGAAAGTATTTGCTCTTAAAAACAACCTCACATTGATCTGTTTCCTCACAAGCACACTCTGTCTTCTCCTGTCTTCAGACAGTGGTCATGAAATAAAGATTATATGGATGGGGGTGGGACTTGTGGGAAGGGGCTATGCTACAAAATTGGAAAACTTCATAGAGGCTTGAAGTGAGGTTCCAGGAAAGGGTTCAAGTGTGATGGCTGCAGCCTTTTCTTATGGTACGGGGTCACCATAGCTGAATGGGCCACAAAGGGAAGTCCCTATTTTCCATGTGGTCAACCAACGGGTGGTGAGTGACTTCTGAGCTACTTGTGGCCTTGGTCATCACCTCTGCGCATCATCAGTTCACTGCTGTAAAGACCCCTTACCCTCCCAGAACTGAGCTTCAGGGATCCACAAGGGATACCCATGACCTTCATCTTCTAGTCACTCTACCCTAGCTGATCTTCTAGCCCTGTGATGCTGGAGAGCTGTTCTCAGTTCAGGTCTAGGAAGACTCCTGAACCTAGAGGCAGGATGGTGGTGTCCTTCTCTGCTATCTCCTTACTCTATTCTTGTTGCCTCCCACTCCCCCTGAGACTGGAGGTAGCAGCAGTCGAGTGGTAAAGGCAAAAGTGAAATACAAGCTCAGCTGATCTTCACAGAGAACATTTGGCAAATGAACAAAGGGAGACTCACACAGGTCAGACAATTGTCTCTGAGTGGACACAGCTGTTGAGTGGCTGAGCGGGGATTCAACCCCAGACCTGTTACATTTAAGAACCTTAGATCTTAATAGATCTTCTAATCCTTCAGAAATGATTTCAACTTTTCTGCAACCCTAACCATTTAGCTCTCTCTTTCCTCTCAAAAACAGCACTGACCAGCCCACCCAGAAATGCATAGAATACATACATGCCATAAAATATTTTGCTCTGTCTGAAAGATGCAAGCCCACACCGGCCACTGTTAGATGATAGACTCTTTAAGGCCCTGAAATCATCTTATTTTCCCTCTTGAATCCAGGCCCTGAGAAAGATCCTTGGGAAGAGTCCCTTCTGGGATTCCATCACTGATCTAAAAGTACATGTCTAATTCATATTACTACACCAGTGACATATTTACAGCAATTCATAAAAGCACAAGAGTAATCCAATGTGTAAACTCCCAAAGGTTAAGTTCTGATCACTGAACTTTTTAACATCACTTTTTCTCTTAGGAGTTTGTTCTTTTATGCCTGCCAGCTTGAACTTACATTTTTAATGTTGTGGTTAATAGAATAACTGTGTTAGGGCATTATCTCGGGTTATAGGTGTCTAGCAGCATGAGCCTGGACTTGGTAGATGTCAGCTTGTGATTAGCTACACTCTCAAGCCCTAAAAAAAAATACACAGTTCTTTGTACATTCACAGAAAGTCACCTCAGTGACCTGGAATGTCATGTCAAATATGCAGAGACATCCAGCTCATCTTTCATTTCGCGATGATAAAATCTCTAGAGGTTATTCCCCCATCCATGGGAGTTTCCTCTTTATCATTTGGCTTCAGATGTATGGCTAATAACCCAAAGGGGAAGGTTGTGCAATTGCCTACACATGCACTTCCTCCAGCTCAACATTTGGAGCAACACAGACACCGATGAGTGGGGAGAGGGCCAGAACTTGCTTTCTGTCACAGCCCATACAAGCCAACTCCTGCAGCTCAGGGGTAACCGCTCATCAACCTTCAAACATCAGATTTGGATTTGGAGACTCTGGGATCATAAAGGATTCCGTGACCATAGCAGAGGACAACGCATGCCACCACTCATACTACCCCAACTAGGAGATTAACATTTTGGGGGATGCAGAAGGCCACAGAAGAGAAACATGACAGACTTGAGTGATCAAAATCAAAATGACTCAAGTGATTCCCAAAGAAAAGGGATGAAAATGTCCAATAACAATGTCCATTCCTCTGACACCCGTTTATCACCAATACCCTTTCTCTTATCAGGGAACTCAGTATGCAGTGGACCAGATCAGCAATATAAAATAAAACAGAATGGTGAGTTATTACTGTTTTGGAAATAACCAGCCTCTATTAAGAAATCAGCATTGGTTTCACTGGGTGCCTGCTGCAGAGTTTTTTGAAGGACCCAGATTGTGCCCAGCTTGCTAGCCTTGTAGGTGCTGACTCCTTTGATTCTTGCTCCAAAAAGCCTGGAGATTAACATTTCCATTACTGATTGGAAATCCTCAAAGCTGAAATATTTGATCAGACATTTCCAGGAGCCTTTTCCCCACCATGCTGGATGCATCAAGCGATAAACACCAGTTGTACTGAGATGTGTTTCTTTGGAGGACAGGTTTATATCCTGACTTCCTGTATGTTTGTTTATTCAGCCAAATGGAAAATTCCACAATGGGAGATGCCACATTCTAAAAATTCAGAATAATGAGGGCAGCGAGGAGATGGGTGAGACAAACCAAAATAATGCTTGGGCACCGTTCAGTTCCCTGTCCTCTGAGACATTCTTCACATTTTCTTCATTTTTCTTGTAATATGAAACTTCGTGAAAGAGAGCTTCCCGCATGTCGTTAGAGGCCCTTGGTGTCACACTTTAGCACTCTTTACTCAGAAGCCCTGTGACTGAGAAGAGTCGCTTACATTTAGCATGGATATAATTAAGCTTGATTCTGTTGAAAGGGGCACTCTCATTACGGCTAAGGACCACTTTGGAGTAAATTGAAATGGAAAGGAATAGCACAGAGGAGGTGGAGGTAGCAAGTGGATATTTCCAGGGACGCATAAAATGCCAAATGTGTAACAATTAGATTTTACAGCTCTGCACTCTAAAGACTTCAAAGTGTTTTTTATTATATGAGAAGACTCAGCTGGCGCTGGGGTGATGGCCCAGTCAGGAAAGAGCTTGCTTCACCAGCTCGAGGACCTCAGTTCGATCCCCAGCTTCTTTGTAAAGGCTTAGCTGTGTGTGCCTGAAACCCCAGAGTTTAGAAAGCAGAGAACAGATCTCCTTGGGGCTCTCTGGCTAATTGTGGAGTTTGGAGTTCAGCAAGGGACCATTTCAAAACCCAGGGAAATAAAGAAGATACAACATCAACCTCTGGCCTTCATATGCAACATGTGTATGCGTTACCCTACACATTTATCAACACACACATGAAAAATTCTACCAGATAAATAAATAATAATGACTGACCTGAATCTATGACTACCCTACAGAACACTCTGGTGAATAATTTATCGTTTTTTTTAAAAAAAATCAAATTCCAAAAATCTGTGTTCGTTTCAATAATAAAACCATTAAATATTTTTATTATCATTTGTGTGTGAGTGATCATTGCATGTATGTGTGTATGTGTGTGTGTGTAAGTGTGTAAAGGAGAGGGAGAGAGAGGGAGAGGAAGGGGAGAGGGAGAAAGAGAGAGAGAATAAATATATGAACATCTGAGTGGGTGCCTGAAGAGGTCAGAAGAGGGCATCAGATCTTCTAAAGTGGGAGTTACAGGTAGATACGAGCTACCTGATGTGGGTGCTGACTTTGGTCCTCTGAAGGAGCAGTAAACATTCTTAACCACTGAACCATCTTGCCAGATTCCAAAGTTGCAAGTATTGTAAAAAAGAGTCTGCTGTAACTACTACCATGGTCCAAGGTACCCATGGCTTCTGAGTGTAGAGAAAACACGGGAGAGATTTTGGATTATATCCTGACTTTCTGATGATTTTGTGTTCAGATTAGAGGACAATCCTCCTATTTCCCAAGTGTCTTAATATGTGTCGTAATGCAAGTTGTGCCAGGGATGTACCAGAAAGCATGCTTCTGTCATAATCATGGTGTAGGAGCCTTCTGAACCATGTGCGATTAAAATCTGCTGTAAGCTAACATGGCTGGATCCACGTAAGACATCCTAACTTACATGATCGACTTTTACAGTGGAAAGAAAAAGGCTGTTTTCGTGCAGCCGTTATTGCCTCAATGGGGGAAAAAAAAATCAATGAACGTGAAATGAACAAGAGATTTTGTCTGAGCTGCAGTTAATACCACTGAAGAGCTATGGATATTAAAAGGTCAACAAATAAATTAGCCAAAGTGTTATGAAATGAATGATTTGGCTTATAATTTTATTGAGTGAAAATTGTTCCCTGCCTATTAGACCAGGTAATTTTTATCTGGTGCCTCAATGACTGTTCCATAAGCAATAATACAGTTGTAAGAGCTGCTGGTTCGATCGTGTGACCTCTGAGAAGCTGGCCAGGACAGCCGACTTCCCGATGATGGATAACATAGCGTAGCTTGGTCTCCAGGAGGTGCCAAGCCTCCCTTCCTGCAAGGAATCTCATAAAAGAAACATTACAAGTTGATTCATTTTACCAAAATGTTCGACTTTTCAGGTGCCAGCAGTTCCGTGTAAATTGTGAAAACAGCATTGCTGGGAAGAGTTACAATGGCTTTCCCTCCTCTCTTTTGGTCGCTGGGCTTTCTCTTCTAAATGGTGTCATGGTAATTGGTGAATGGGAGCCTGGGGTGCTTCCTGCCACACATACAGTGAAGAATGGTATCTGTGCCCTTGTGGATGTGACCTGCTCTGAGGTACAAAGATGAACCCGCCAACCCCTGGCTGCCTCTTCTCATTGCAATTCATTGTGCTGGTTTAAGACCAGCGCTCTGGGTTAGGTCCTGCCGAGTGGCCTTGGAAATCGACTTTCTGATCAGGATAAAAGGCTCTCCTGAAAGAGAAAACTCTGGACAGAGATGCCTTTTTCAGGGGTAGGTTGTAAAGTGAGCACACGAAACAAAGCTGCCTAGAGTCAAAATTACCCTTGAAAGTCTTTTAAGTCACCTTTAAGTCACCAAGGCCGAGGCTTTTAGAAAAACACACACACACACACACAAAAAGCCAAATATTATTTCTGTCTCTCTTTGTCTTTGGGACCTGGCTTCCCTTCCCTTAGGGCAAAATGAAATTAATATCTAGCTTGAGAATAAAAGGTCTTGGAATGAGCAAATGAGATGCTTGTCATATGTGTGTGTGAAGTGTATGTATGTAAATGTGTATTTATGTATGTGTATGTGTACAAAATGCATGTGTGTTTACATTTATGTTAAACTTAAGTGGTGGACTTAGGCTGACTTTGGCTTTGTAAAGTTACTGAACAATGTTGGCTATTGTATGTTTATCTGGGTGAACCATATCTGTGAATTGTATTTCCCAATATCTGCAATTAAAATCCAGTGCCTTGGGCTGGAGAATTGGCGCAGTTTGTAGAGTTCTTGTCTAGCACGCAGAAAGCCCTGGGTTTGAGACCCGACACTGCATAAAGCTGGGTGTGATGGTCTACCTCTGCAATTCCAGAATTCAGAGGTAGAGACAGGAGGAGCAGAGGTTAAAGACCATTCATGGTCACATAGCAAACTGGAAGTTATCCTGGGATATATGACACCCTGTCTCCCAAAAATTACAAAATAAATAAATAAATAGAGAAAAAAATCCAGGGCCTTGAAAGGTGGAGAATGGCACCAAGGTTAAGCATAGGTACTGCTCTTACAAAAGACTGGATTTCAATTTCCAGGAGATCCAGCACCTCTAGCCTTCATGGGCATCTGCGTTTACTTGGACAGGGAGAGGTGTTCCTGTGCACATGAGCACGCGTGCGCACACATACAAATGCACCCTTTATAAAACTCCAGGGCCTCTTGATTGCTGGGGACTCAGTAGTTTCTCCAGTGCTTGACTGCAGTATTAGCCAGGGCTGAAGAGAGTGAGCAGGAATTCTGCCCTTGACCCCTTCCTTGACTGTGCACCTATGGGTTTCAGTCTTGAAGAGGATCTCCTGGTGGCTGGAAGAAGGAATTGGCTTTGCCCCTTCCTCCTCCCATTCTTATACGGGGTGGGTATATGAAGTAGGTTAAACTGAATCAGTCCTCAAAGAACACTTGGGAGAGTTCCAGAGCTCGGCTGGTGGGTAACTGTTCCTATGAGCCCTCACCACCCAGGCTGAGCAGCCAAAAAGAAGGAATTCTCCCCCTGGATTGCCTGTGTGGGCCTCTAATTCTTGCTACTGCTTTCGCCTAGCTCAGCCATTTGTGAGCTAACTTTAGTCAATGCCACCACATCTCACCACCACCCAACTGAGCCTGAGGGATTTGGAGACTGGCATGCAAAACCTCCTGTCTTTAGAATTCCAATTTCCTCATTCTCAGAGGCAGTAAGTAATGGGGACTCAGGCACTAGATCTGAAGTTCAGTGGGCTTAGCTCAAACCCACACTATGATACTTAGTGGATCACATGCCTTTGTTTCCTTGTCTGTAAAAGGGGGGGGTGGGCAGTGCCAGTGCCTGCTCCAAGAGGTCCCGCACAGTGAGTGCTTCCCAAGCAATGGCCAACAATATTGGCAATCCTCACTTTTACTGAGCCCCTTGGCAGGCTGTACCCATGCTGTACTCGATGGTGTTATGATGGAGACGGAATCCTGTCTGTAACACCCTGAGAGTGATTGTGAACGGAGCGCTGTTGGGACAGTATGGGAAGGTGGGAAGCCACCACTCATGGGCTGCATACGCTGCCGTAGGAAGCCTCAGCTCTCTACTGCATAAGGACCAGCACTTTGTTTTCCTCTCTGCCTCTGTCTGCTCGTGCCTAAGAGGGACATATACCAGAAACAAGTAGAAAATTGTAGTAAAAAATAAGTCAGCAAGAGATAAAAAGTATCTAAATGAGTGAACATTATTATTATTTTATGAGGCTCATATGACTTATGGTGAAAAGTATGTTTCTTATTGCATGCATTTGTGTATGTGTGTTCACATGTGTTTGGGTATGTATGTAAGCTTTCCTATTGAGGCAAAGGGTAATGTCCGGTATCTTCCTGATTGCTCCCCACGTTACATACTGCAGGAACCCTTGCTGAACTTGGAGCTTGCCAATTGCCTGTTCTAGCTAGCTCGCGGCTCCCAGGGATCCCTTGTCTTTGTCCTCTGAGATTACAGGCAGGACATTGGCCTGGCTTAAGTTAACTCAGAACTCAGGCTTGGACAGCAAGCGATTATTTACTGTGTCATCTCTGCAGCCCACTGCCACCTCTTTCTCGAGATAAAGCCGAGCACAGGCATGTACGTGTGTGCAAATGCACGCATCTGTATACTGCTTCACAGGGCCCAGATCTAGGCTCGACTCCCAGGATAAAAGATGTTTAAGTGTTAAAAGAGAGCCAAGTTCCTGAGCTAGGCACATTATCAAAATGGGGAGATGGAATTGGCCTCTCGGTTTTCTGGCAGATGAAGAGGAGGGAGGGGAAAGTGGATGCCATTCCACAGTTTGTGTTTTTACAAGAGAATGCAGAAACAAGATGTTTGCTGAAACCAGACTCAAGGGTGCACCCCCACCCCCGCCTCTAAGAACGAATTGGATAGACCATAAGACTGGCATTTGTTTCTGGGCTTTTGTTTGAGCAAGGTCACTCATGTTTACTGATATAATGTTAATAAAGTTTCCTTAAGTTAGGGAAGTAAATAGATAGAGGGGTGGGAGAGGAAATGGTGACAGAGACAGTAGAACATGGAGACACTGGGTCTTTCTTTTACTGAATTCCTTAGTCATCCCCCTTTCCTGCTGGAAGGCAATGTGGTTATGCAAAGATTTCTTATGTGTATTTTCACTGATGCAACTGTGGGTTTTTGAATTACTGACAGTCTGTGCATAAAGACTAAAACAATAAAAGAACAATTAAAATACATTGTACACAGCCACCTCGAGCTTTATTTTGCCCCAGCTCTGTATGTATGATAAATCACTAAACATGAATGCTCTTTAGGGAGGGTGACTGGGAGGGGTCTCATCTCTCCACTAAGCAAAAACCATGCTTGCGACTAGAATCTGAATTTCAATTTTGCAAGTGTACAGTTGAACTGAATAATCTTTGGCACAATGCAGTGCACAACTGAGCCACTAAATGGCTGATTTACTAAATTATTATTAGATGAGCCCTTGCTGTTCCAAATGAAAGTGCAGCCACTGACTTCCTCCATGGTGAGTTCAAATTGTTCTGTGTTTAAATATTCAGCATGAGGCTAATGTGAACTGATGAAATGAGACGATAAACATTCACTTTCGATACAAAGAGAGCGGCAGAGAGGCAACACATCATGAGGCCCTTGGAGGTGAAAATGATTTACGCTTTAGAATGTAGCTGACGACTTCCATTACTTTAAGGTACTCTTAATTAGCCCAGCATTTGAAATGACTGATTCCTGTGTTCAAGTGGAGCAGCTTCACGGGGTCCGAGATTTTCAAGTGGCAGTGAAGGAGAGGCTCCCGGGAGGATCTGCTCCTGCCTCAATGAGTCCAGACCTAGAGTGGCATCCATGGTTGGCTGGCTCACCAGCACCAGCAGAGACACGTATCTAAGCAACTACAGCGATTGACATTCAGGGCATGTTTTAGATTCATCCAAAGGGTCTATGACCCATGTGCCCTTTGGTCCATGCATAGCTTCTGCATGCTAACCCCATGACAAGCCACACTTTAGTCCATGGCCCCATGGACACACAGCCACAGTCTCAGCAGCTTCCTTACTGACACCTGCTGGAATCAACTACCACTGTTGTGCCTTTGGACAAATCAAAGCCCTCCTGTCTCACGTCACTTTTGAGGCCAGTTATAGGCAAGCACTTAAAATATTGTGATCACTTACAGTAGATTAGAATTTTTTATTGACGCCATGTTGCCATAACAACACGAAGACAGCAGATGACTTAAGCTAGGCTTGCAAAGCACAAGGCTGCTCATCTGGCAGTTAAAATGAATACAGTTCATTTCACAAGTTTCCCATATGGACTCGTGGTGTATGGTAATGAGGAGACCATATGGTGAGAGGAAATGCTCGGAGAACAATTGGGATCCAATGGCTGAGTGAGAAGAAGTTGGGAGAGACAGCCGAGGGAGAGATTCGGGTGTGCTCTTGGGGGTTCGAGCTTTGGCTGGGGCTTGGTGGGGGGATGACTTTCCCATAGGGGTTTTGAGTTTCTTAATCCATTCCTTAATATGTCGGCTGTGTGAAATGACAAACATCTTGCAAATTTTGCAATATCATCCATCACAGACTGTCAGCAGTGTTTGCAGATCTGACTCGCAAGAGCCTTTAAGTGTGCTGTGCTTAAAAGGCAACAGCACCAAGTTTTTCGACAAAGTGCAGGAGAATTTAAGCACTTCTGACAAGCTGAGACATTAGCAGTAATGATTTTAAAAACACTCGCATCTTTTGCCTGCATGTTTAGCTGTAAATAATGCTAGGGTGTATAAAAGCTTTAAAGGAAAAATGTAATAAATACTTTTTATTATGTTTCATAAGGGATGACAAATGCTCGCAGCCATGTCTATGGCTGTCTATCCATGCAAATGTATGGAGATGGATGCCTTCTTCTCCCCGTCACTACCAACCAGATCAAGAACCTGGGCGGATGGCTAGAAAAGACTGTACAGTCAATCCTGCACTATCCATGCTTCATAAAGGATGAATATAAATGCATTAGTTAGACACGGTGAGCCAAATTAGAAGGTCAGGCAGGGCTGGGAGGGCTGAAAAATCACACAACCAATGAGTGTAATTACTCTTTCTTAAGTCTATTAAGTGGTGTTGTTCTATCAAGGCTCTGGGGTATAGGACACGAAGAACAAGATAAAGTAATGTGTATTTATGACTCCCACTGGATCAATTTACCAGATATTTTCAGCTCCATAAAGCAAAATACACAAATGTGGCCTTTGTTGCTTTCCCCAAATTGCTTGATTTTCTCTAGAAGGGAGACTGGATCTCATAATCAAACAGTGGTAGCCTGGTAGAGATTTCCAAACCAGCCCCTATTCATAGGGGAAGGAGGAAAAGCTACTGAGCATGTGAGGGGCATGGGCAGAAGATATTGCTGAGGAAGAGAAGGCACAAAGTAATTGCCTTCAGGCAAAAATATTTGAATGCCCAGATAGGAAAAACAGTGGAAATTTAACATAGACACAGGGAGGGTTTTGAACTCATGGACCTGAGTTCAAATTTGAGCTGTCTCATTTCCTGGCTCTGATGACATACATAGCAAGTCATCAGACAGACCTCCTTGTGGTGGGGGAGGGCTCAGCCTAAATGCCTCTTCTGTAGATTATGGGATGTGTGTCATGCAGAGATTAGTGTCCCCACTTAATGGACTCGCCCCAGTTGCCTGGAACTTCTCTCTGTATGCTTCACCTCCTTCGTTCCTAGGAGCACTGTGAAACAGCTGCTCCACAGAGGAGGAACCTGAGGCTGCAGACATGAAGTCCGTGCATGCACCAAGTCCTCGGTCTGCTTTCCAAACTCCTTGTGTATCTGGCTTGTGCCTCGGCCTGCTTGGCCGCTCTGCTCTGCAGCAGACGCCATCAAGCAGCGCTAGACATGCAATAGGCGTGAAACAAACGCAACCCTGGCTTCCCAAAACTTGCAGCCAGTGTGTGGAATGCCGGCTAGGCTCGAGGCCTGCTTGAGCTGCCCGTGGGTTGAAGTTCAAAGGCTGCTTAGGAAGACAAGTAGCAAACTACAAAGGGAAGGAGACGCTGCCTTTGGCCTTCAAAGCTGAGAGAACTCCTTGCTCAAACTTTCCGCATGGCATCACCAAGGCAATTAGCATCTCAGCTTCTGATTGGCTACAGTCCTCATCCTCTCACTTCCCCATTACAAGAAGACAACCTGGACCCCAAAGTCACATTTCTCCCGCAGGACCCAGAAAACAAAGTTTGTTTATCAGTAAAGCAGGACAGAACACTTTTAAGACCTTAGCCTGCTCAGCTCCATGAAAGAAATGAAACTCCTAATTATGGAGGGTTAGCATAATTCTAGTGTCTCTCAGAGATGAAATAATTTACAAAGAGTCTGCTCATTCCTCTTTCCCTGCTTGGTAAATGGGGAAGATAGAGAGAAAATGTCTATTTTTCCAACTTCTTTCACAAGAGGGGATCCAGTAAAACAAAGCAAGGCCAAGTTCTTTGACAAAGTGCAAGGCTGTATACAAAGGCATATTATTACGGAAAGCTGTCTGCGTGGTCTTTGGAGCAAGTTTCATTTGACAGAATATGTGGGTGGTTGTGTGAATCTAGCTTTGTCTATTCACAAACACATGGATTTAATAAAGCGGAGTTTGTTTTGTAAGGTGTGTGGTCCACAGTTCACTGAAACACCCCTGTTTGACAAATACTGACCATGAGTCTGAGAAAGGCGGGGCCCGGGCTACGGCCCTAACAATGGATAGTAGGGGTATTAATCTCTCTCAAGTCCACAGGAATACCTTGTGCTGGCTCCATCCGCCACTTCCTGACCCTGCCCTTGAACTCTTGCTCCACCTTAACATGCAGAGCCAAGAGGACAGCCATTCTGCTCTGAGTCACAGGGGGAGCTTCCTGGGGTGGGCTCCTCTGGCCACAGTCCTTACACAGTTGGAGTGGTTGGAAGCAAGCTGCAGTGTTTCCTTCACACACACATGTCCATTGTGTCCTTGATTGCTCCTCCCAAGTCCAGGAAGAAAGGGCTGAGTGGTTTACCCAACGGCCTCCAGGGACAAAGGGACATTGCCTGGGCTAACTATAAAACATTTTTAAATCTAATGCACAACTATAAAAATGTTTTTAGGTGTAAGTTACCAAGAACTGACTTATATATTCTGATTCCTCTATTTTTTTTAAAGCGAGAGAGAGAGAGAGAAAGAAAGGAAAGAAAAACAAAAGCAAAAATACTTCCTAGCTTCTTTAGACCGCAAGCATTTAAGCAGATGTTCATCCTTACATGATTCTATTATCCCGCTATTGTAGATGAAGAAACTGAGGCACAGGGGATAAAGCACAGGTTCAATTTTTCAGGAAATGGGGCTTTTCTGCTCCTGCTCTTATTCATCTGACACACAACCAGGGTTACCTTCTGCCAGGTGCTGACTAAGTAGCCAGAGTAACAACCTAGCAAAGCAGAAAGAATCACTACTCCCATTTGACAGATAGGGAAACTGAGCCAAGGAAAGGGAAGGAAGGCTTTTGACACACGTCGCCTGGCTAACAAGTGATGGAGGACTTAATCCTACTCGGCCCAATCTGAACTTCCAGGTTGTACTCTCAACCTTGAAGACCCCAAGGATGAAATGCTGACCTAAAATCTAGATGAAAGTAAAGTCACTGCCTAAATGGAATGAGCGGAAAAGGTTGTCATCGTACCCATGTCTCAGTTCTACCACACTAAAGCAAGAACACAGCTCTCTGTGTGGGAACACATCATGTCTACCATTGTTTATAACTTATCAGTGGGCACACATTATGTCTACCATTGTTTATAACTTACCAGTGGGCACACATCATGTCTACCACTGTTTATAACCTATCGATGGGCACACATCATGTCTACCATTGTTTATAACTTA
>JAQHUG010000049.1:3672174-3684252 GCA_028555095.1 Dicrostonyx torquatus
AGAGAGAGAGAGAGAGAGAGAGAGAGAGAGAGAGAGAAATATTGAGAGAGAAATGGATGCCCTGATTACTTGTTTGCTTGCTCTCAGCTAGCTTCCCTCACAGTTCTGGGCCCAACCCAGACCGACAATTCTGGGTAGTTCTTCTACCCCACCTCAATTAAGCAGTCAAGACAATCTGCCATACATTAACCTGATCTAGACAATTCCTCCATTGAGGCTGCCTTCCTAGATGACTGCAGGTTATATTAAGTAGACCATTTAACTAAGCAACACACCCAGTTTTCCTTATAGACCCAGTTTGTAAAGATCTTCAGAGGCATTTGCTTAAGAAAAAGAGGTACAGAATTACGATATGTTATCTGTTATGGTACATCAGACTGATCTACTTCATACCACAACCACTTGGAGGTTTCTAGAAGGTCCTTGGTGAGAAGCATGTCCTCACAGGCAGAACTCCATGTCTCCCTGGAGGGTCAGACTCCATATAGACCTGGAAGTGGGTGGAACCCACCCGTGACAATGAAGGGAGACTGTGCTGTTCTCTAATTGTCACAGCACTGAGAAGAGAAGTCACCCTGCCATCCTCTATGGTGGACTGTGATCTGCTTGGCCTTCTAGGGGCCTTAATTTTGATTTCCAAATTTGATTCAAGTATAAAATTAAAATTAATTCCCTCCAGCAAGCTGAAGCTAAATTGTCATAATTTTATGGATCTATATCTCTCCATATTTTTTTACCTTTCAATCTTATCTTTTTATTTTGGATTAGAAAAAAATCTGGATCATTTATGATTAAGTTTCAAAGACAGATTTGCTCCTTTAAGGGAAAAGAGAAGGCTGGTTTTCACTGTGTAATGGATGGCAGTGTTTAAGGATTGAAGGCCAGCATACTCCGTCTTTCTTTCTTAAGGATAAATCCATAATTCTCTCCTGGCGGATCTTCTGATATATCAAGAGTAATATTACCTCTATAATTGTTCTTCAGATTTCTTCCCAGAGAGTTTTGACAATAACTGTTATCAAGAGTGTAAAATCACCCAGCCTGTCTGATAAACATGTTTTCTTCTGTCCCCACCCCAGCGAGAGCTGTGACACCGGACTTTTATCATCCTGCGTGTGTTCGGAATGCGCTTAGGACAGCAATTGCCGGGAATAGGCAGGCGATAAACCGCATTGATTTAACACATCTTGTTTTCAATCATGCTTGGATTTTCTGAGCACGCGTTTTTCCTGTACTCGGGCTTGTAGCTTTTATCTGACGAGCTGATCCCTTTTCAAAGGAAAATGAAAAGGTCGCACAATAAGACACGGTTTACTGGAACTTGAACACGCACCAGGGAAAGTATTTTAGATAAATACTGTCAGACATAGTGGAGCTGAATTCCAACAGCACAATTGCTAAACAACAATACTTATTACTCTCTTAGAACAAGCCACCAGCAACGTGTGGCTCTCAGCAGGGGACAGCTCCAAGTCAGAGGCCAGACTTCAACTTCTTCCCAAGTAACCAAGATCAACGTTTGGGACTGAGGGCTTCTGTGAGAATGTTGATATCACAATTTTCTAGACAACTCACAAACCTGCCCCACTGTTTGTAGAGCCATTTCCTCCAAACCAGTAGTCAGACGGAGACGTCCCAGCAGAGGCTGGTAAACCGTCAGAGTGGGGACAAAAGCAATCCTAGGAAAAGTGAGGGAAAGGGGACTCTCAATAGCATGACCAACCCCCGGAAGAAGCAAGGAGGGCCTCATAACTTGGAGAAGGGAGATAAGTGGTTGCTTGGGAACACTGAAGTGAAATTCAAGAGAATTTGCAACATGGATGTCAAAAAGAAGGCTACAAGGGCTGTGCAGAGGAGCTTAGATTTTCTAGCCACCTCGTTTCCAACTCAGATGTCACAAAGAGAGGAAGTACAAGAAGCCAGGCTGCTTCACTGTCCACTCAGCCTGGGTGATTGCTGTCACCAAGAGTCACCATCCTGAAAGTCACAGAGCTTCCTCTGCCTGAGCATTACTTTGGGTGCTTTTCCTTCGGGCTTGACATCCTTACAGTGCCTGCAGGCAGTGCTGTAACCCACAGCTCCTCAGAGCCTGAGTATTCACAGCACCACGGGCACCTTAGCAATCCTTTCAAAGCTCCCCTTAGTCAGAAGAAATGGTCATCCTGCTCACTAAGCCCTTACATCTGACAGCTAATGGTTATGATCTAAACTTAATAGTCATTTAAGCCGGGCGGTGGTGGCGCACGCCTTTAATCCCAGCACTCGGGAGGCAGAGGCAGACGGATCTCTGTGAGTTCNGGCACACATCATGTCCACCATTGTTTGTAACTTATCAGTGGGCACACATTATGTCTACCATTGTTTATAACTTACCAGTGGGCACACATCATGTCCACCATTGTTTGTAACTTACCAGTGGGCACACATCATGTCTACCACTGTTTATAACCTATCAATGGGCACACATCATGTCTACCATTGTTTATAACTTACCAGTGGGCACACATCATGTCCACCATTGTCTATAACTTAATCAGAATATTTCACAGGCAATACACAGATGCTACATTCCTGCTTGACAGAGGGGCCTAAAATTCAGCTTTTCCACAGAACACCTATGCCCTGAAAGACACAGCTGCCCTTTGTTCCAATAGACTGTTTCATATTTCGCCAAGAATAAAAGAGGATACAGGACACAGCGCAGGGCCCCTTTTCAAGACAGAAATGCAAACACAATGACACATCATATTATTCCTTCCCCAGATGAAATGCTCTTCAGAACGGTGTATCAGTATGAACAGTACTTCGGTAGAAGCAGGGCTGTTCTAAGGAACTAGAAGCTCTGTTCTTCCCTGGAGGTCAGAGTAGAAATGGGCATGCCTGTCACAATCTGTCCTCTCTTCGGCATTGGTGGGTATCACACCCACTCACCCTCTTCCTCATATCCATGCACAGCCCTGGGAGACAACAGCATTCCGATGGGACCTCCTCTGACAGGAGGATCTGCCTACAAGTACAGCCCTGTACAGGGAGAATTTGACCATGTACCTGCCCCTTGAAGGGGTTCTGGGCCAAGAAGGATGCTATATTTGTTTTTAAAATTCTTTCCTGGGGATATACAGATCTAGACACCATACATCTGTAGACTGGCTGTAGTGAGGAGAGGACCTCTCATCCATTCACTTAAGGTGATGGTATCAAACCATGTCATAAATAAAACAAGGATTTCCTGTCAATTAGCCATGACAGCTAGCCCGACTCTGTCCTCTGAACCTATTTGATTATTGTCTCTGCTGAGACCACACAGAACTTTGCTGGAACGTATACTTGGTGCACCTTCTATTTTCAGACATGATCAGCTGTATCAGACTCTGCATCCCATACAAACCCTGGTCTCTCACAGGAGACGCACAGCAGTCACGCCAAGGCTCAACCTCCAATTTTTGCATTGACAGCAACATACCATCGTTGTCTTTATTTTTTCATTTTATCTCTCACATCTTTGGATTTAATTTTTCAAATAAGAAAGATGCCTAATGAAAAAAGATGTCCTATGTGTCCAATCTTAGTGTCTATGTCTGTTTTCTTTCCAGCCCCTTCTACCAGATCTACCAATACATTTCCCTTTGAGCTCCTTCTATCCTCTCCAAAGGTAAGTACTGCTTTGAGCAGATAAGATCTGGCATTCCTTTTCTTCTTGAGAATCAATGTGACATACTGAGTGATTAACCCAAACTCTAGAGACAGGCTGAGTAGATTTAAATTTTAGCAGTGTACATGCTGTGTAGCCTTGGGCAAATTGTCTTCCCTCTCTCTGCTTCATTCTTTTCTTTCCTAAACTATGAGTGGAAATAGGGCCAACATAAAGGTTACTAAAATCGCCAAGTGATGTGATATAAACAGGCACAGTATTTGCTACTTTTGTCATAACACACAATACACCCACATGAGTTGGTTATCTATAAACTATTTTTTGTCTTAACCAAGAAGGTACTTTGCCATTCTTAAGTCCAATTTTCTAGAAACCAAAGAGGGGGAATCCTGACCTTTGGCAAGCGTTCTGGATCACCAGGATGCCGGGGGATGACCTTCTGTAACCTCTGGAAACCATAGTCGATGGTGGGTTCATTGAGGGCTGTAAGGAAGAAGTCACAGGATTTGAACATTTTAGGAAATACAGCGTTGTTTGCAGCACAGGCGGTATAGAAATAACCCTTAGCATTTAGTCGATACTCTTGAGTCTCTCATAGAGGTTTTCTCCATGATGGGCACTTCTGCCATCTATTATCTTTACTGTGGAGGGGGCTGGCTCTTGACGAAACATCGGAGTGAGTGGGTCTCAGAACACAACTCCTCGGGCAGAATCTTACACCCTTAACATAATAAAAAAGTAGAATGGACTTTGCTACAAGGTTTTAGGGTTTACCTCCTCATTACAGATAAGCTGGGTACAAAGTCAAGGGCTTGTCTGAAGGTACCCATATATTCTAAATAGCAGGGGACCACACAGGGATTTGTTAAACCTCCTATAGAGACTCAGTAGATTGAATAGCTGAGCATTTTCTATGCAGTGAACATGCTGGTGGGCAGAGCAGAGTGAGAAGCATGTCTCTGAAACCTTTGAAAGAATCTGCAAAGAGACAAGTATTTAACGTGCTCTTGATTCAGAATCTTCCCATCTTGAATGACAGACCCACTCACAGCATTGATATTATTTGAGAGAAAGGAAAAAGAAAAAGCAACCTCTGTGGAAAACTAGCTTAGCCCAGCTGGGTCTCTTAAGAGCGTTTTACTAAAAAACTCAGAGAGCCAACTGCAATAATAACGTGTGGAGACAATGGACCACATTGTGTCCTGTTGGACACATTCTCTTAAACTAGACCAAATAGAAACTAGAATCTATGCTATCATTTTCAGAATTCCTGCCTAGAATAAACCATCTTGAGCCTATCTAGTCTGAGAAAGTAGGAGAGATGGCCAGACCCTCCTCCACACATACTCCTAGTCTCCTGAGCAATAAGTAGGCAGTAGGATTTTATTATTTTTTTGTACAATTCCTTTTCTTTTCTTTCTTAGTTTAACTAAAGTATTTCACTGCATATTTTCTCCCTTTCTGAACAAAAAGACAGCATCTCTAGCCCTAGCATTTTATCTATACATTAAAAAAAAAAAACAAGTTGCCTCATGCTGTACTTAAAATGCATTTCCATTAACCTAAATTTCAAAAGTAAGATTCGTACTAACTTTAAAAAACTGTATTAAATTCAAATAGGTCCCAAGGCTAATGGAAGCAATTTGTATACCAACCCAAACTGACTGGCCCACTTTTCAAAATACAGGTATGATAATCTCTTGGTTTTAAAAGGACATTTAAATTGAAAGACTGTGAATTTAGAACATAATTATACCAATAGAACCCTTTAACTTGTCAACTTGTAAATCTAAAAGGCTATCAATCATTGCTAAAGAGGAAATAAACCTTAAAATTCCTTGATTGACAGTGCTTACTTTTTATGTAAGAAAAAAAGCGGGGGGAGCTGAATAAAGTGGCCAGAAATCCATTTACAAAAGTACATTGTTTTACATAGGTTAGTAAAAAGCCAATAACTATTTCTTCCAAAGACACATAAATCAGAGGAAGTACTTTTACTTCACTTGGATGTTTTAAGTCAGAATGAACTTCAAGTAACTTTATTTAGAGGATTTTTTCCCCTTCCCAAACTATAGTGCCTATCCAAGTCGTTAGCTAATACAACTGCATTTTCATGTTAGATAATAAAATCCTTTTTTTAAATATGAGATTTAGGCAGCGCTCCCCTCCCCCACTCCTCCGCACAGGAAACCTTCGATCTGTCTCTTGTGGAAATTTGCGAAAATTACACCCAGGTATAGTGAATCTCTTTGTTCTAGTTTATGAGTTAAGGTACAATATTTATTATTCCTTTTATTTTATAAATTCTTTCTAAGTCCTTGAGAAGATTTCTTCAGATTGACTTACAGAAAAAAAAAAAAAACAACAAACCCATGGAGCTCTTTATGCCAAGAAGGTATTACCTATATAGTCTGTGGTATTTGATCAAAAAATGTATTATAGAGACAGGTGGACATTGGGGGTTAATCTATACATCGTATCTAATGCCCCACCCATAGGGCTAATTGCCAGCAAAATGTTTAACCATAAACAGTAGCTTTATACAATTAAGAGTATCACACCAGTCCCTGAAAACATAATTCGGGGTCCTACAGTTTTTACCTTTCCAGTCTAAGGCACCAATCACACTGGAGGTGTGGATCCACCCATTCCATCATTTGTATAATGAATTCCCAGTGTGTCTAGAAACCCAGGCTGCTCATTGCAAAGCTTTTATGCTGGGGTGGGTGGGAGGATGTGATTTTCTGGCCAGAAACTCACCGCAGAATGACTGACACTTAATATCAGCAATTAAAAGAACCAATTCAAATATCATATGGAACTAATAGCAAAAGAGCTGAGAAGAAGTCATTCTGTTGCCAGGAAGAGTAATTGGATTAGACATATTAAACTCATTACTCAAACAAAAATAAGCATCTATGCTATGGACATAAACCATGACAGAGGGGATATTTTAAATAATGAGACACGGCGAAGGCTTCTTACTTATTTCTGGTGCCTTTAGGATTTGACCCCTACTAGCATTTGCAAGTGTGTGGACTTGCACTCGGAATCTTGGGACCGAGTATGGCGGTGGAATGCTCCAACACTACAGACAATATTACCTTCAAGGCCCTGCAAGATGAAACATGCTATCTCTTGAAACTCAAGCCTGAAGACTTTTCTGAGTAGGGAAAAAATTCATGTGTGAGAGGGGCCTTCTAATCAGGATTGGCAGTTTTGGTAGTTCTTAAAATATACACAGCTCTCCCCACGGAAAGGGGATTAAATATCTGGGAAGAGGAGATGGAACTGAGTTCAATGTAGAGAGAAACAGAAAAATGGCAAAGTAGTAAATAGAACTGAATAGGATCCTAGTTTCAGAATCAGTATCATGTGACCAACCATTTACTGACTTTTCTAGTGTTAGGTTTAAAAGACTACAGGGGGCCGTGTGTAATATGATGACTTTTCAAGATTCACTTTTGTTTATGTGTGAGTGCCTCCATGCAGGTACGTGTGTTTGGTGGCCAAAGAGTCCAGAAGAGGGCATTGGCTCTCCTGGTACTCGAGTGAGACACTTGGCTGTGAGACACCATGTGGGAGCTGGGAACCAAATCTGGCTCCTCTTTAAGAGCATCAAGTGCTCTTAACCACTGAGCAGTGTCTTCATCCAGTAATGTGGTGACATTTTAATGAATGAATAAATAAATGAATGAACGGATCGTCAACCTACCTACCTCCTTACTTATGTGGATAACAAACAACAGCATCTGGACATAAACGGATGAATATCAGTTGTTTCTAAAGCTCATGCCCCCCAAAATGCTTTTCCCCTTTGTGCCTGGCTCATTCTGTTTTCACTCCCCCCACACACCCCCCAATAAGCATATATTACTTTTACAATCAGAGAAAAAGGTTAAAAGCAAGAGATTGTTGCTGAAATGGAATCTGAGCTGCTGTAGAAAGTAATGACCTAAGAAACTATGCCTTAAAAAGGAGTCTGTGTACCCTTTAAGAACCTTGTATAGGTTATTACAAACCAGAAGAAAAATAAGTAGTATACTTTTGCCCAGTTGTATAAATATGTGACTATACATAAACTCTCAGAAAATCAACAGAGGGTAATGGGGGAGGATCATAAAGAAGGTATATTTATTTCATCAGCAGGGTAGTGGTACCTTAGGGACATGCATCTACCCTGCAAGAATGTAATATAAAGTTAATTCTCCAGCAAAGTGACCTCACTGTACTCAAATGCAGGGCTCAGGGGCGGCAGCAAAAAAGGACTAATCAATTTTTTTCCCCCTCAAACTTGGGACAATTCCGAGAATCTGGTAGAGAAAGAAAAAAACAAAGCAGCTTAATTGAGCGTAATTAACCACATAAAGAGGCATGAGCAACTTAAGTTCAAAGAAGAAAAACAGATGAGGCTGTGAACCACAGAAGGCATGCGGTGACAAAAAGGACCCTTTGGGCTCTGCTTCCAGGCATCTCACCTTCACCCTGAGAAGATATTCAGATATTTTCACCCCCGAATCAGGTTAAGGATGATAACAGGGTAAAGAAGACTCACAGGTTTAGGGAGAAATGTCTTTTGTCCCAAAAAGAAATGGCTCGATGCTTAAACTCTCGGGATATAATGGGACCAGTGTATGCTTTTTTTTTTTTTTTTTTTTGAGACAAGGTTTCAGTGTGGCCTTGGCTGTCCTGGAACTCATTCTGTAGACCAGGTTGGCCTCGAACTCAGAGATCTGCCTGCCTCTGCCTCCAGAGTGCTAGTACAAAGGTGTGCACTACCACTGTCTGACTTAGCCTGTGCACTTTCTAAAATGCTAAAGATAGAGGTTCCGTCATCATATATTTGTAGTGATGACCACATCCCTATATAGAAATTAGCCATTTTGTGTCACAATTTCTTAAGCTTTTAAAAATAAATTTTGTGCAAAAAGTGCTTAACCCAAAAGGACAGGTGAAAATGCTTGGATTGTAGAGTTAGAGCCATGCTTTGTCTTTCTTAGTTAGGTTCCCCTCTTATTCCAAACTCCACTGCCCTGTCTGCCTCATAGAAACCACTTTGAACAGCTTCTCGTGAAAGGTGGCATAGAGGGAACCAGGCTACTGGAGAGCAGTGATTGAACTGAGATGTCTTCCACTGACCCCTTCCAAATTATTTTCTAGTAGCCCTGCATTTCCTGGCTATAGGCCATGGAGCTCTGTGCAGCATGCCAAGGGCAGTCTGAAACTTTCTTGCAAACATGTAGAAGGCAAGGTTAAGCGCTCTACTTGGGCACTCCAGGTTGCAGGGCAAATGCAATGCCTGAGGTGTCAGGGGACCCTTGCATCCAAAGCTGTGATGTGCATGGCACTGGGATTGGACACTGGAAGGAGAGCACACTCTACTGCTAAGGTTCTTACGTCATTTTTAGCAAAGCTGAAAGAGGAAAAAAAAACCACCCAGTTAATTAAACAGTTAAAAATATCAAGCCATTGCATCTGGCTGCATTGGGGCTACTTACAAATGCCTTTAGATTCCTCCCCCCGACTCATCAGCTCAAACTCCTACAAAGGGAACTGGTAACTTTCCATCCCAACTTCTTTATGAGGCCTTTTCCCTAGTGGGCATCGCCAGAGGTCCCGCCCCAAGCAGCAAAGCTCCCATTCTACAAACCTATGGCTGCAGTGTCCAAAGGCTTCCGCAGCATGAAACACTATAGGTGAAGAAAATGTAGGTATGGCAACTAGATTTTATACAATAATTCTAATTTTAAAATTAAAAATTCCAATTAAAACATCTAGTAATGAGTCAACTATATTTTCAGATTTTTCTTTTTCTTTTTTCTTTCCTCTTTTTTTTTTAAGAAATCCACTTCACAAACAAATCAAGAAAAGTCTTTTCTTCCAGAATATTTACAGGTTAAAGTCATAAAGTGTACATCTACGATAGTGAGAACTGATTTTTCTCATTCTTTTTTTTTTTTTAGTTTCCTTTTAAAGAAATTACTCCTTCTTTAGCATCTGGAGCATTAGTCCCTGGAAACGGTGGTGATGGGGCTGGAGAACCATGTCTCCTGACACACAGGGAAGGTGCTGGGTGCCACTCAGACCAAAGCTCACAGAGTGAGTGGCTTTTATAGGTCGGCAACTCGCTGAGGTGCTTTCACATATTTCTGGGGTTTTAATTTCCTTTTTTTAGTGGTTGTGTGACATGATGTCAGTTTGACTGGAAATAAAAAGAAATTCAGATATTAGGAAGGTAATATTTATATTCTATTGCCATTTAATGTCCAAACAAATATGTAGACTCCATGCCAAGTAATAAATAAAAGCTCATAGCAGAGGCAATGATAAAACTAGCACCTGGTTTTCCCAGCTTCCCTAGTGACTACTCTATATTTGAACTAAAGGAGTAACAGCCAAGCATTTCCCTTCCAGGCAGATCCATTCTGGCAGGAGACTTATTACCTATGTGTTAGGCAGAGCCTTTTTGTTCGCTAATAGCCCCATTTTTCCCTCAGTCACTAAATTAACAACCAGAGGTAAACAGTAAAACAGCAAGTTATCTTCAGGAAGCTATCTTCAAGAGGGACTCTAAAATATACTAATGGAAGAAAAAAAAATCAACCTGAAACCCAGAACAAGAACCACAAAGAGTGTAATTGAAGAGACTGGTCGCAGTTCCAGCCATTTGGGTGTTTCATTACCTGCCTAGACGCTGGGGAATAAGCACCACACCAGGTCAGCTCATCTGGGGACCAGATCCACCCTCTGAGATGCCTGAAAGCAAACCCCTTGCAAGTCAGCCCCTCTTTTGAGTAAGAAAGGTTTCTACAACCTGGTGGCCCTGCCCTGGCACCCAGGAAGGCTCAGAGGAGCTTCCAAAGCTGGCTCACTGGGCCATGGAAAGCTGTGACTGCAAGCAGACAGGTGTCGAGAGAGACAGAATCAATATCGGAAGAAATTATCAACGGGGGGCAGGCGGGGGCAGAGGAAATCCTCCAAACTACCTTTGAACATACTCTGACTTGTCGTGTGTGTGACTCTTTTGTGGTAACGACTTGGAAATACAAAAACCAAGCAAAACAATTGAGTATTTGGCGGGGAGGCAGTCATTTTTATATGGAATGGCACCAAGAGGACACGTGATGGAAACCCCGAAGAAACAGAGCCAGAACCCCAGGAAACTGGGAGAGTTGGAGGTGACTGACCCCTGAGGAGGTTACTAAAATGCAAAAAGCTTGAGTGTGTTTGGGAATTAATAACTCTTCAGGAGGAGGGGAAAGAGAGGGTGACTCGTTTCTTTTTTTTTCAGATGAAATATCTTTACTGCCTTTCTAAATCTACAAGTAACACATTCCCATTCTAGAAAACTTCTTAACCCACAGGAGGGGGAGCTTCATGACAACCCCAACCCAAAGAAGCACTGCCCCTATCTTAGAGTTATATCTGCTTTCAGATAGCATTCCAATGCTGTTTTTTATAAATAAAGATTAAATGTATCACCCTCATTCTTTTTAATGGTTGTAGCATATAATTGTATATGAATGGCCATGATTTGTGTATCAAATGCCCTATGAATGACGATGTAGAGGGTTTTGTTCCCCCCAAAATGTGCATTGACTTAAGGAGAATTGTAATGAACAACACTCAGAATAAATTCCTAGGTAAAAAGATCTGGGCCTCTCATATTCTTGTGTGCACGTACTTCTTGACGAGCCTGTGATATATTTATACCAATTTATACTTCAGCAGGTACCTTCCAAAGGCATCCATCAAGGAAGACTAACTTTTTAAGGTTTCCCATCCTAAACTCAATGTTTCTCTAAGCTGCAAAGGCCCCTGGAGACTTTGCAGAGATGTTCATGATTACAAATGTCCTGTACTGAGGTACCATCTTGAATACAGCCTCAAGGGAAGGCTCTTTTCCCAGGAAGAGCAGAGCATTTTCCGTCAAAGAGGATCCCATGAGCTATTATAATCTCCCCTTGGCATGAAAGTTAAAAATCAGCAATCCCGTTCAAATGTGAGAAACTGAGGCATTCAATTGCATGTTAGTCCAGGACACTTGTCAGGTGGTGTTGTGCAGAGCTTGGCTTGGTGTCCTGAGATGTCTAATGCTGATAATCTACCTACAGCCCATGGAAAAGAAGTCTTACTCTCCAATCAGCCTCCTTGCACTTCATCCCTACCTTTGATCCCAGGAGTCTTTACACCCAGAACCCCAGCTTCATCCAGATGAACCAGTCCTTCCTTAGTCTGTGTTCTTTAAGTTTATCCCACTAGCAAACACCCTGATATCTTAAAATTGCCTCAGTGTTCATCAGGAAACTTACTCTCGGCCTTACCAAATCCCCAGTTTCCTTTCTGTTGCTGTAGTAAAGCGCCCTGCAGAGAAAGTAGCATATGGTAGGAAAGGGTTTATTCAGTCCACAGTTCCAGGTCACAGT